>VDFB02370098.1:165030-208896 GCA_007258455.2 Sequoia sempervirens
TTGCTAGCGCGGGAACGGTCATTCTGAAACCGCCCCACGCCTTCACTAAGCATGTGTAGAGGTAGAAATTCCTCTCTAGGGAATTGAGACTTGGGAGCCTAGAAGTGAGTGTCATGGAGGGGAGCCAATGCCACCAAGTCTCTAGCTATTTTCCTTGTTTAAGTGGTTGGATAAATCCGAGTGGGGATCTAGCGAGTGGTATCTCTTGAGAAGCCTAGGTTGTGCAAAGTGTTTCAAAGTGTTTGTCAAAAAATCAAACTTGAAAAACATTTTGTTTGCTTGTGTTTTATGTGTGTGTCTTTCAAAGAAACACACAAACAAACCTTACACTTGAAAATTGCAACACTTCACAACATTACACCAAGCAACCTTTTCAAACCAAACAGTCAAAACCAGGTCAAACTCTTGCCAAAATTAAATTCAAACCTTTGAGAACCATTTTCTGACCAATTTCTTATTGTGATTCCTATTTAAAACCATAAACTTGCTCAGTTCACCTTGCATATCATCATTCCATTATTAGGTCACCATTTTAGGTACCTTAGCATCCTCATTACTTGCATATCTTAACATCACATCAGGCTACCTTTTTTAAACTTTTAGTCTTGACACCTTGTGAATTTTAGGATAGAAAAACTATCTATACCTTGGTATGAATCATTGCTTCAACAAAAGATTGTCACTTGACCAAGTCACTTTATAACTTAGTCCTTTTTCATTTTTGTGATAATTTCCTACTCACAAGTCTAGTTGGGAAACTCACCTTGTCACTCTTTTCATTTGTCCTAGAAAAAATCCATTTGGCAATCCTTGTTGAAACATTGGTTTACCCTTAGATAGTTAGTGATCATATTCTTACATAGATTTTAAAAGTGTTTAATCCCTCAAGTCACTATAGGTATCCATCACCTTGTAGTCATTTGCATCCTTCACACTACAACATGCATCCAACAATTATCATTATCACATTTAGTCTTGTTGCATACATTAGACCTATTTTATCCTCAAAATACCAAAATTACCAAAAAAATAGTTGCATTACACCTAGGCATACCCTATAAATTCAAAATTACAAAAAAGAAGAAGCTTAGGTTGCATACCTTAGGCTTAGGTCATACCTTTGCATTTTCATACTTTAGACATCATATCTTATACCTTAGTCATATGGACACCTTTCGTCATAACATCACATTTTCATTATAGTGACATTACCTCACCACCATGACTTCAATTCACCTTGATATGCTTTCTAGTCAAGTTGAATACCAATTAATCTGTAATGGTCAAGCCCAACAAGCCATTGAATTTAAGAGACAATGGATCAATTCTACATACTGGATTAATTCCCAAAAAAATTGATCATCCTTATCGTAACCTTGACAAGGGAAACCAACCTTCCACTAATCCATTTCAAGCCTCTACATTGTATCCTAGTCCATTCATCCATCCATTCCAAGCCACTGCACCCTATTCTAATCCATCAACCATTAGTCCATTGCCATCTACTACATCCCAATGCACCATACCATCCAATAAAAGCACATTCATTAATGATGTCCAAGGACGAATAACACGGGAACTTTCTTGACTCAAACATGAAAATAAATCTAGGCAATCCAATCATATCTCTAGTCCTACAACATCCAGCCATTTGTCACCATCTTTCCCTCCATTTTCTACCAAATCCAAAAATCATTGTCCGTTAATAAAAATCCTACAATTACACAAGAACGCATCCCATTACCTAAACTTGAGGATACATGTCAAAAAGAAAGTCCAAAGCAGGACATCATAGCTTCATGTTCATGTCAAGATCGAAGTAGTCCATCGCATGACCCCATCCTTAAGTCCATCCAAGAAATCCTTTCAGACAATCATGTCTCCCAAGACAAACCTATCTTTTATCAAGACACTACCATTGATCAAGAAATCCAAAATGATCCGCTCATCGACCTTTAAGCCATTCATGATCAAAGATTTGAGGTTGATCCTACCCAAACTCTAAACACCGCCATTTCCCAAAATGAGATGCTTTCCTCCTTTGGACACATAGATGATCTTCCTCTAGAAAAAGAGTCTTCTACTCTAGACATATTTGTAAATGATCAAGCTACAGTTGAATTCACTGGACTCTATGATAATGACCATAAAGATGGTTTTGACATCAACTTGGAAGTACTAGTAGAATCATCTAAATTTGATATGTCACAAAATAAAACCAAAGATATCAATAAGAAATATATCCAATATGTCAATGAAGCTATGACATCTTATCAACTGGGATCATCTATCTTCGTTAGAGCAGGATTTCTTGTAGATGAGAAAATACTGAGTAATGATCTCAACATACACAATGATGGGTTAGCATCTTGTTTTCAAAACAAAAAATACCCCATTGCAAACATAATCTGTCAGAGCATGCAATATCAAGGAAGAGGACTAGGCCTACACGAACGAGGAATTCAAGAACCAATACAGTTTTATGAAAATCCTCGATATCAAGCTCTTGGCTATTTTTCCATCAGAAAATCTAATGATGTTAGTGGTACCTCTTTGATATTGGGGGAAACTTTATCTAATACAAATATCAAAATGGAGGCCATGATTAGTCCTTGTCAAAAGGTTGTTGCCAACACTCCTTCCATCCACACCATAAATCGTCATTCCAACATGAATAAACCTTCCATTTAGAACCAACAAAAATAAAAGTCTTCCAAATCCAAAGTTCAAAACCAAATGTCCAAGGCCATTGAATCAAACAAAAATCCAAGTTGACAAATGAAGTTAAAATGGATCCCAAAGAAAAATGGATCAAGTAAAGAAAATATTTCAAAAGTAAAAGTCAATCAAAATGTGGAGCCACAAGAAAAGAGGTCTCCCACATATAATAAATTTCCACCTCTTTCAAAATGGTCATCAAGCAAGGCATATAAAATTGTTGGTTCCAAACATTATTCCAATAAAAATTCCAAACTTCGCCATCCAATATCCCAAGTTTGGAAACTAAAAAGTAATTCATCCACATGTCCAAACAATCCTTCCATGTCTACCATCATCCGTCATAATCCTACATCTCGCCCAAAGCCCAAAAATCCCATGTCACACATTTGTCACATCTTGGCAACAACTCTTTATCATAAAGACTCCCATGGCACTCTATCACGATGTGCATATTCTGATAAGGCCAACTCTAGTATCAACAATGATCACAAGGACATCAATCATTTGTATGCAAGTGTTATGATCCTGACAAAGAAACTGCTTCATAAAGGTCATAATTGACATATCATGGCACTAGTCTCTGAATTAGCACTATCAATGGATTCAACACACTTAGTGATCATATAAAATATTAAGCCCTAAAGAAAGTCAAAAAAAATGAAAAAAGGGTCCTAAAAAGAAAAATACAAAAAATTGAAAAAAAAATTGTTACCTTGATGAAATCCTAGAAAATAGGCGTCTTGGTGACACAAAAAAAGAAGTAAATTTTCATCCAATAGTGAAAACCATTTTTATGGCGCTTTGGATAAGTACCATGATGAAAACCTGGCAAACATGCGTCATGTGTAAAAGCAATTATCTATGTGGACCATTACACTTGAGGGCAAGATTGTCTCATTTCCCATACCCTTCGCATGACATTCATTACGAAATTTCCATCCATTTTCCCACCTACTTTGATTTGGATAAGGACTGGGGCACAGGCATAAATCATGCTTTTGGAAAACTCTTGACATGTCCATCCTTTGGTCACACACTATCCATGAAATATCATGTCATAGTCTTCATGACATTATCCATACCCATACCTTGGAGAAAACAAATTATTCCTATGTGACATAGCCCTTGGAGATCCTATGTCAATAATCCTCATGTCTCCCATCCTTTACCAAAGTCAATCCATTATCCTTCCATACCTATTGTTGGACTTGGTTATCCATTGTCGTTGGTTTAAGGATTCCAATCCACTTATCCAACATCCCTCCATCATCCCATCTAATCCTAACCAAGTCATTCCAAATGCAACCAACCTAATGCATACAATCTTGCTATACATCCTACTGCATCATCCAAAAAACTTCCTTGGCTTTGTTCCTAGCCTTGCTTCAAACCTTGATCCTTTAGTCACATTATCATCATCCTCATGTTGTTTTGGGATGTGTTCTTTTCCATGTCAACAACGTCATCATCATCATCATCATCACATGTTAATTGGTATTCAACTTGACTAGGGGCAAGATCATGGTTGTCCTTGGATTCTTGTGTGTGCTTGCTCGCTTGTTTGTAGGCACCCTTCACATGAATTTGTCACAATCCTTATAGTCACCTTGCATTCATAAAAAAATTGTCTTCCATAATCTCCCATTTGACATCCATCATCTGGCCTTGTGATCTTAATCATGACTTTCAAGTGGTTGACGTCTTGCGTCCTTTCTCCTTCATCTTCCATTCATAATAAACCCCTGTCCCATCCCATCCCTGATGGTTAGTCCTAGACCTGGCTAGGGGAAATTTACTAACACCTGGTTTCATTGGATTCTACCCTTGTCATTGGAGGTCAACATATTTGAAAAAGACAAAAAATCAAATATTCAACAAAAGATGACAAAAATCATAAAACTTAAAAAATCCAAAAAAATCAAAGCATGCAAAAAACACATAAACATCCAAATAACTTTCAAAATCCCAAAAACAAAGTCAGAGTCATTCATGTAAGTCTTTGTCCTTGTCAAACTACGTTGCCTTTGCGACTAGATGCAGACAAGACCATCTATCAATGTGCACCTAAGGAATTAAATCAATCCCTTAGGTGTTGTTAAATGAAATCATGATTCAACCCTTTGTCATTTCAATAAAGTCAAGGGTCATGTTGAACTACGAGCTCTGAGTGTACAACATAGCAAGGCCATCTGTCGATAAGCCCCCGAGGCCACCTAGGTCACTCCTTTAGGGTTCATCGTGTCAGTCAAATAGTTAGACATAGTCAAACTCAAACACAAGACAGTCATTTGAACATCAACATTCAAATCACAAACTAACAAAAAACATAGTCTAATCTGTCATCAAGTCAATAATTAGTCAAATTTCCAAAACAATGTCACCCTAGTCACTTTATTGTCCCCTTCAAGATGCGTCCTTCTTGGAATTGGACCTCGTCAAATCATTGTACACTTTTTCAGGATGTGCCCTTCCTGACGACAGGCTTTGTCACATCGTCATCTACCTTTTCAGGATGTGTCCTTCCTGACAAAAGGCTTTGTCAAATTGTCATCTGCATTTTCGGGATGTTTCCTTCCTCACAACAGGCACTATCAAACCGTCAAACCGTCAACCAATCAACCTTTTTCATGCAAATATTGGCAAACACATTGAATGGTTGTTGACTTTTGTTGGTCTATTTTGTCTTTTATTTTTCTTTTTTGTCTCTTGGTCATGTTACTAGCTACCTCGAGGATGTCCCATGAAGGATTTAGAGGTGTGATGATGTCTCATGACCTATTTTTCCTTGATTGTTCTCTTTGGTGTGTCTTGACAAAAAGATTGGGGCAACTTGGCCCTTAGTACGAGTTAGGACATTCCTTGTCTACAACTGTCTATTTTTCACAAGTGGATGACTTTGCACACCTTGGTCTATGTCATATCATGGTGTTTTTTGTCCATTTGTCACATTTTACCACCCAATGATGATTATGCAATGCCTATAATGTTATTTCGCAAAATATTGAAGTATTCATTTTTCTCCCTAACATCCATGTCTTCCACACTAACATTTCTTCTATTCCTTCATCCTCTCGTCTTCTCATTCATTTCAAGAGAATACTCATGTTCTTTCAACCCACTTGTCCTCTCAAGGGGGCATACCACTACCTCCTCGTCATCCTTCCTCTCCTCACTTTCACACTAGGGCATATTTTTAACTTGTTTTCTTTTAAACAACATCATAAACTACATTATGTCAAAGAGGGGCAAAATGTAGATGCACAAAAATGGCCTAAACTCGCAAACCACATTTTCCATGTCAAACGTCCTCCTCACATAATTCAATCATGTCCTAATGCCATAATTTCTAATTATTCCTCCATGATTATTTAAATAAATAAATTACATTTGTTTATTTAAATACGTCACTAACTAATATTTACTTCTCATATGATTAAATAAATTTCTAATTGATTTAATTACTCATTTCTAGCTACAAATTTAGTTTGTTCATTACCATTTATCCTTCATAAAATTATCCATTTAACCCACTTTTCAATTATTTATTGTCTTTTGTCTTATTCCCATTTATGAATTAAATCATTATTTAATTCATAAGTCAACTTTCCTCCATAAATAAAATATTTTTTATTATTATTGGATCTTCCAACTACCTCACTTATGTTCCAAATCTTTTCCTTACCTCATTTATTCTCCACCATTGATTTGATTGCTTTCAATTAAATCTCAACCCTTCATTTCAAAGCTTGCCCTAATTTTGACCTAATGTTTCCCTAACCCTAATGCATCTCGTCACATTGAATCCTGGCCTTTGATCTTAGGTTTTTATAAACTTTTAATCTAGGCCATCCATTCTCAATTTGGCATTCTTTAAAAGGCTCTCTCTTAAGTCATTTTAGACACAGAGTTATTTTCAGCAATTCATGCATAGCATGCTTGAGAGATTTGAGTACTTGAGCATACAATACTTTAATATTTTGCTTGTCTTGGTCATAGGCTATGGATGCACTTCAAATCTTAGGGAAATTATACAATTTGCAGCAAGATGGAGAAGGCCAATGGAGGTCAACCAATGGAGGCTTGAAAACCAGGTGATATTGTTTCAATATTTTTATGCTTCTTGTTTTCCATTGTGCTCTATTGTTGATTGGGATTTAGTTTCAGGCTACTTGCAGCTAACTTGAAAACTTTTCCTCATTACATATTGCGCCTACCTTTGGATGAAGTTGTGACAAGGAATGTTGGTTTGTGAGAATTTAAAGAAACTAAAGCTTCTTTATTGCCTTAAATTTAAATTCCCAAGACTCTCATCAATTGCTAAAGACCAATAGATGAAATACTAGTGTATACATCTAAAATTGGTATGGAGAAAATTAATTAAATACTAGTTATTTAATTAATAAAATCTTTATTTCCTCTAGTTATAAGTAAATTGCAAAGTTTATTTATATAGTTTGTATTTCTTAATTATTCCTGTCTAAACCACTTTCTTCATGATTTAATTAAATTAACAAATTTAACTAATTTTTTTTATTTGATTAATTCCTTCTCACTAAATTTGAATTTTTAATTCAAATTTTGTCACATTTCTCCATATTTTCTAACTTCGAACTTCCACCTCATCTTCCACCTCACCATGTGTCACATGAAATTAATTATTTCTAATTTCTAAATGGAAATTTATCCTCAACAATTTTAAAAACCTCAGAGACACATGGCTTCTCCTTTCCATTTATTCCCTTCTACACTTGGCAAGATTGTTCTATTAAAGGGGACAACTTCCTTGATTCTCTCTAACCTCTTCGCTTCTCACCGTTGATCTCTCTAGACTGAATCCTGATCATCCATTGCTGCCACATCACTTGATTCCTTGGTGAAATATATACATAGAGGCTCATTTACAACTTTTCATATAGAGGGCATAGCATAAATTTACTCTACAAAAATACTTTCAGCAATAGAGAGCTTAGCATTTGCATTTTAGCTTAGAATTTAGCATTTGATTTCAAGTAGTGTTATAATGGAAATTTCATTTCTAGGAACTTAATTGTTGCATTAGCATTACAACATTTCCATAGCATATCGTTAGCTTAGCATTTTATCATTGCATCATTTCACATCATTCTATATACAACATCATATCATTCAGCACATCATTTAGCATATCATCCATCAAATTCATCAATCATGTAGATGTAGGTATAGCTTCTTGCATTTTAGTTTAATGGCTTCTCGTTTCTTAGGTGTCATCCCAGTAGTTTAGTGCATACCTAAAATCTGAGAGCACTAAAATAGGATCCTTAAGAATAGAGGACAATGGAATAACTTTGAGGAATCGCTTTATCATTTGTTTTGTTAAATTTGATTTCCTTAATATAACACGTTGCATTGATTGTGTGGTTTGAATTGATTATTCTGATTCCCATATTTTTCACACCACATTAAAATTGGCGCCCACCGTGGGGCCAGGCCCCTATTATTTTAACATTTTCTGGAAAAGTGTGCTTACAGGCTTAGACGTGAATTCTTCTGGCGCACCTGAAGCATTTACCGGCGCATACACTGACTGTTACGGTGCATCCACGAGTTCTTTCAGTGCATCCAAGCCATTCATCAGTGCATCAGGGGGTTTCTATAGCCAATCCATTACTTTTTGTAGTGCATCTAATACTTTCTATAGCACACTCACCATTTTCTACAGTGCATTCACTGCATCTTCAGGTGCATCTACCTTTTTAGCGCATTGAATTACTGTAATGGCACATTTAATTTTCATTGCAAAATTTTCCAGATTCTAAAAATTGATGAATGTTTTTCTGCTTTGCAGGCTTCATAAACGCTGTCAGAGACTCTGGTAAAACTCTTGAACACTGTCAAAGATCTTTTATTGAAAACTACTAATAATTTTGATCCAGGGGCTGGAGTTGATTTATTTCCTTTTGGTTAATTTAGGAATCTAGATTAATTATGAGGGAAAGAACACCATGTTTTTTGTGTTGGATGAAAGGTAGGCATATGCTCTCCCCTTAATTGGGTGACCAAAATGCCATACCCATTCATTTTTATTTTGTTTTATACTTAGAGGGCCTACCTTGTGGGAAAAAGTAATCACCCGAGGGAACAACCCAACCGGGAACACGCTAAAGCCAAACAACTTCCACCTGGTATATAAGTGTGGGTACTTGGGGAAAGTTCAAGTATCACGAGGATTGTTCCAACAAGAAGGGCAACAATGATCTCTTGCCATATGGATGATCCCCCACAAACGTAATGCCTATACTAGAACCTTTTGTTATAGTAAGCCAAAATCCTATTCTATTTCTCTAACCTTTGAAGCCATCCCACGTTTTTGTGGCTTTTAGTAGAGATGAGAAGTATGCCATGGGAGATTCATGGGTACTAAAGCTTGGCTGACCTGAGAAGTGGGAGGGGAGCTAGTGTGGTCAAGCTTCTAATCATCCGCTAAAAGTAGGTGCAACTAGAGTAAAATCCAAGTGGGAATCCAATAAATATTGTCCTACACAACCTTAAGATTGTACATGTTTGATGTGTTTTACCAATTTGTTTTTAAATAAACTTCAAACAAAACATCACACACTAGAAGTGAAAACCTTAATTTATCACTCAATATTCATATAAAATTTCACATGAGATAACCATGAAGGATATTTGCAATACTAAATAGAAACAAGGAGAATCCTTTCTCATATTTTTACAAAGATGGAGAAGGTTATTTGCTCGATACGCCTGTCCTATACCCGAACAAGAAAAGATAGAAATTTTTATTGATAACCTCAACAACAAAATGAGCTATAGGTTGCAGTTACAATGTCCCCCTAGCTTTGAGAAGATTAAAAATGGTGTCAAAATTGAAGAAGCTTTAGTCAAAAGAGGGGCATTGAAAATTCACAATGAAGGATCAAACAATGCTATCTCTTCCAGTCATCATAACAACAATGAGAAATCAAAATTTTGGACAAGAAACAAGAATACCAATGATGGTGTCACTGAAATGCATAATGCCAAACTGGTCTTTAATCTATCGGGAACCACAACCAAGACTGATAAAAAAAAACCAATCAATGCATTAATCAAAGTGTTAACCAACACAACAATCAAAATAACCAAAATCAAAGTAATACCACATCCAAACCTCCACCCTATCAAACACAATCAAACCGCAAAAAATTCACACCTTTGGGTCAATCACACGAATCTGCATTGACAGAAATTCTTGCAAATAACCTTATAACACTACTTGACACCCGAGGCTTTGAACCAAAAGTAAAATTGTCATGGTGCAATGATGCTCATTACTGTGAATTTCATCGATGCAAAGGTCATCAAACAAATAGTTGCATGCAATTGAAACACAAGATACAAGACTTAATAGATGACAAAGTCATACAAATAGAAGAACCCCAAACAAATGTTGCTCACAGAGCATTCAAAAATCCCTTATCAAATTATGAAAAAGGGGATTCCTCTACATCAAACAACAAAGGGAAGAATGTAAACTATGTCCATGATACTATCATCCTTCATATCTCAACAGTGGAAGATCAAATAAATAGCATTGAAACCAATGACAACCAAGACATTGTTGCAGCCAACAATCCAATTAATGACATTCCAATTGAACATGAACAAGACATCATTATAGTTGAAAATCAAATTAATGACATCAAACAAGACATGGCTGCAACTGATACTCAAATTAATTTCACTAAAATCAATGGGAAACAAGACAACATGCCAGTAAATGTGACCATGAGAGCACAAGCCAAATATGTACTAAAAGGAAGTTTGTCTAAAACACCTACTTCCTCGTTCAATCAATATAACATAGTAGACCAATTACAAAAGATCCCCGCACAAATATCTATATTGGAACCCCTCAAGATTCCACTTGCCCCCAAAGATATTTTGGAAAAAGCCCTATTGGACACAATAGTACCAACGAATCTGAAAGTTTGTAAATTTGAAGCCATGGTGGGACATTTGATTGCACCTCATTGCTTATATTTTTTAGAAAATGATGACACGTCTATTTCTCATCCCCACAATGCCCCACTCCATATTGAAGTCCTAATTCATAAACATCGTGTCAAACGCATCCTAATAGATGGACGAGCAAGCCTGAATATATGTACTTTAAAGCTTGTTTGTGCCCTAGGATTTTCTAAAAATGCAATAGATTCAAAGAAAAAGATTACAATAAAAGCGCATGATGATGAGGAAAGATCTTCACAGGGATTGATTGCCTTACCCATTCAAGTTGGACCAATTCAAAAAGATGTAATCTTCCAAGTCTTGGATAAGGATTTGACCTACAACATACTATTGGGTCACCCATGGATCCATGAAATGCAAGCGGTCCCGTCAACATGCCACCAATATTTGAAATTCCCTTGTGGTGGCCAAGAAATCACCATCTTGATTGATTCTAATAGTCCTTAGTATTGCAACACCCTTAAATCGGTCCAAGATGTCTTTGTGCCTCATAACAGAGAAGCTTCCACTTCCATCTCTACCAATAATCAAAGCCAGTCAAGTTCCTTGTCAAAACCGTTGGTCACTTCCCCAAATCATGAAAGTCAATCTAGTTTCATGTCTAAACAGTTTGAGAAAAAGGAAGAAGTTGCTCCTTCTACGTCCTCAAATCATGAAACCCAAATAAATGCCTTGTCCAAACAATTTGAGAAAAAATTCCAAGTCAAAGATAAAGGTGTGGGTGAATATTTCATTGAACAATCTCTATGCCTTTCACGACTGTCTTCCCCAAAGTCATATGGGCTACCCTCAACATCAACACAATAGTCATCACAACCAATTACACTCTTTGATGGTTGATTTGTAAAATCAGGCACCATAGTTGACAAATCTGAAGACAAGGATGTTCTAAACTAGCTTTATAAGCATGAAGATGAGTCGAAAGCAACAACTGCAAATGTACAAACAACATAATATGGAAAAGGCTTCACAATCTTAGAAAAGATGGGATACGAGGGAAAAGGCCCCGTAGGCAAAAGAAAAGAAGGAATTGTGGAACAAATTCAACCCCTCTTAATCAATCCAAAATAATAGGCTGGGTTATAAAGAGGAGACAAAAGAAGAGATAACTCAGAGGGTGGTTGAAAGAATCTTGCAACTACAAGCTAGTGATTATCATGAAACTGATTTAAATGAATATGAGTGGGATTCACTATTTGAAGAGTCTTGTCACAACAAGGACATTGATGTGGTATACAAGTATGCATCCCTACTCAAGGAGGGACAAGGTTCAGGTTCTAGACTGCTTGAAATAGGATCACAACACATTGACGACTTTAGCAAAGACGATCAGACTCAGAGTGAAACAGATGATTAAGAGGAAAGTTACCTTATAGACCTCAAATTTTCTATTAAACAAATCGAATACATCGCCATTAGGACTCTTACTACCTTCGACCTTAACTAGTTTGATGACCCCTTACCCCTAGTACATCCCGAACTCATAGACTAGGATCAAACTGAGTCGTTCCATATCCCCACCTTTTCAAACAATGATGCCATCATCAACTTCCTCTTTTCTGATAATCCCAAAGCAGATTCTACCATTAAACGTCATAACGAAGCTTCCTAACAGGGGAGTGTCAAATCTTTCAGATGCAAAATGAACAATACAGGAAATAGATCTGATGGTGAAAACCATTCAATGGTAGTATCAAATCCAAAAAAAGTAAAAATAAAGAGCGCATCCAACGAAAAAAAACCTCTCCAAGGTGTCGAAGGATGGAAGATTTGACACTCTCCCAGAACATTTTCAGGAAAGATCAAAAGTATTGATTAAGCCCACACAATCCATCAATATCAACAATGTAGAAACAATGAAGACTATCCATCTAGCAACATCCTTGACAAACCAAGAAAAACCAAACTTCCTCAAATTCTTCACAGAGAAACAAATCAAATTTGCTTGGTCATATGCTGACATGCCAAGGATTGATCTAGATCTTATCATGCACCACCTATCCTTACCACCAGGAGTAAAACTAGTCAAGCAGAAGCTAAGGAAAATACATCTGCATATTGCCCTATTGGTAAAAGCAGAGCTAAAGAAGTTATTAGATGCATGATTCATTAGACCCATTGACTATGTCGAGTGGATCTCCAACATTGTACCAGTCTCAAAGCCTGACAACATTTACATTTGCACATATTTCTGAGATCTTCATAAGGTTTTCCCTAAAGATGATTTTCCTCTACCTAACATAGACATCATAGTAGACTTAACAATAGGACATGGCATGTTGTCACTTATGGATGATTTTTCTGGTTATAATCAAATCGAGATAGCTCCAGAGGATCAAGACAAGATAATCTTCACATGTCTGTGGGGAACATTTTGTTGGAACGTCATGCCATTCAGATTGAAGAATGCAAGAGCCACTTATTAGCGCACCATGACAACATTTTTTCATGATATGATGCATACCTTAATGGAAGACTATGTGGATGATCTATTGGCCAAGTCATACACCAGAGAAGGACACTTAGAGATCCTAGACAAAAATATTTACCATACTGGATAAGTTCAATGTATGACTAAATCCAAAGAAATGTGTGTTTGGGGTGACTTCAGCCAAACTCTTGGGATATATAGTTTCAGAAAAAGGCATTGAGGTAGACCCGACAAAAGTTAAAGCTATCATGGATATGCTGCCACCCAAAAACATTAGCCAGTTACGATCTCTCCAAGGTAGATTCCAATCAATCTGAAGATTTATTTCACAATTGGCAGACAAGACCTGTCCTTTCACTCACTTGCTACACAAAAATGTTTATTTTCGATGGGACGAGAAATGTGAAGAGGCCTTCAACCAATTAAAACAATATCTAATGATTCCACCTGTCTTAATACCACCAGCAGAAGGAAATCCACTCTTATTATACATTGCAACAACTGAGATATCATTGGGAGCCTTGTTAGCACAAGAAGATTCAACAGGAAAAGAAAAAGCAATTTATTACATCAACATGACGCTAAATGGCTATGAAATCAATTATACATCCATTGAAAAGGCTTGTTTGGTAGTAGTATTTTCCGCCCAACATCTACAACACTACATGCTAACTCATACCATCAAGTTAATAGCCAAAATAGATCCACTAAAATACCTCCTCGGCAAAGTTAATCTAACTAGAAGACTGACCAAGTGGGTTATGATACTAAGTGAATTTGACATCTAATATGTGGATAGGAAAGGAATAAAAGGACAAGAAATCATAGACTAGTTGGTTGAAGCACCCCTACTAGATGATCATCCTCTACACATTGAGTTTCCAGAAGTTGATGTCCTCGCCTTGACTGCACAACAATGGACATTATACTTTGATGGATCACACACACAACATGGATCAGGGGCCAAAATCCTATTTGTCACTCCACAAGAACATACCATTCTGAAATCATACATATTGATGTTCCCTTGCACCAACAACATGGCAGAGTATGAAGCATTAGTCATTAGCATTAAGATAATAGTAGAATGGAAAATCCCAGAATTGCAAGTCTACGAAGATTCTTAGTTGGTCATTAATCATGTCAATGATGATTATTAGATGAAAGATGACAAACTGATTCCCTACAAAAGAATGATATATGATTTTAAGAAATACTTTGTGGATATCAAATTTAAGCATATTTCAAGAGTGGATAATAAAGTTGTTGATGTCATGGCCACTATTGCTTCCTTATTACAAATTCCAAAGAAAAGAAGTTGTTATGAGTTCATGGTGGAACAATTGTTTACCCCTGCTTATGACAATACTGAGTCCCAAGATCTATGTCATCTGGTTGATGCTGATACCTCAATCTATGGTGAAATTTATACCAATCTAAAAGATAACACCCTTCCACCTCACCTATCCTGAAACCAAAAATGAAACTTCATCTGCCAAGCCGCTTGACATACTCTTATCACGAATCTACTTTACTGATGAGGTCTTGACGAAACTCTCCTTCGATGTCTAGAACACGATGAGTTGAGGTTTAACCTTAGCCAAGAAACTCCTCCATTTAGGGTATTACTGGCCAAACATGGAGAAGGAGTCTTTTCAGTTCATCAAGAAATGTCAAAAGTGTTAGATTCATGGCAACCTCATTCATGCACGAGCACAAGAGCTTCAACCATTCACATCAACATGGCCCTTTTGTCAATGGGGACTCGATCTTGTAGGTAAAATTCATCCACCTTCGTCAAATGGACACAAGTTTATCATCATAGCCACATAATACTTCATGAACTGGATTGAAGTTGTTCCTCTAATCACCATCACAAGAAAGCAAATTTCATCCTTCGTCCTCAATTACATCATCTATTGATACGACATCCCTCAATCCATTATCACTGATAATGGAAGACCGTTCAAAAATCAAGACATGCAAGAATTGTGTGAGAAGTTCAATATCCAACATCGCTTCTCTACACCATATTACCCTCAAGGAAACGGTCAAGCAGAGGCCTCCAACAAAACTTTTTTGAAAATCTTCAAGAAAGTGGTCAATGATGTTAGATGTGACTAGCACATCCAATTAAACCCTGCTTTGTGGGCATACTGCACCAGTATCCACACATCGACATGAGCCACACCATACGCTCTTGTATATGGATCTGAGGCCATTATACCCATTGAGGTTGAATTACCATTTCTTCGTGTGTCATTGAAGGGTATTATCTCTGGTGAGGACTACCAGGTATCTATATTGCAAGAGTTGGAATTATTGGATGAACAACATCAACATGTAGTGAACCCCCTAAAATCTTACCAACAACGAATGTCCAAAAGCTATAATCATAAGTTCAAACCCAAAATATTTTAAGTTGGTGACTTGGTATTGAAGGAGAATCTGCACAATCAACAAGATAGGGAGAAGAAAGGAAAGTTTGAACCAAACTGGTTGGGCCCTTTTGTCATTGTATTAGTCTATGGATCATGAGCATACCTACTATCCACACCAGAAGGAGACCTATTTGAGGAGCCTACGAACAAATTTCATCTCAAGAAATTCTACACATGATTCATTTGATGCACCATAGAAGTCCTGAAGAAATCCAAAAAAAATCAGAAAAAGTCTTGAAGAAATCCAAAAGAAAAATCAGAAAAAGTCCTAAAGAAATCCAAAAAAATCAGAAAAAACCTTGAAGAAATCCAAAAAATGTCCGAAAATGGTCGCCTGGTGAAAACCTAGCAAAACAGCGTCCTGGTGACAAAAAAAAAAAAAATCAAAAAGGGAAAAAAGAAAAAGAAAAAGTGAAAAAAATCATAAAATCTGAAAAAATGCAATAAAAGCAAGTAGTGAAAACCTGGCAACAGGCGCTATTTGTGATGGGTCGACTTCTTCCTCTATTGGAACATGTGTCGATTGTCGGCTCCACGCTATCACTATCCACGTCTATCATTCGAGCCTCATGTACATATCTGGGCGTCGCGGTCGTGTCTCACCTTGGCTTCGAAATCATTGTGCATATCCATAATAAATTGGTTTGTTTCCACTGGGGGCAATCTATCTTTGAGCTTAAAATGACAAACAAACAATAATACGACAACATGATAAGAAAAATCAGAACAATCAAGCAAGCTGCAATGTTGAACATCAATCATAATCACAAAAAACCAACCATCTGAACTTACAACAACAAGATCAATCAAAACAAATCTCATTTGGTGGCCATCCCCTGAATCAAGGTTTTATCACTTTGGCACAAATGTTCAAATTATTTGCATCATGATCGTTATCATTTCTTTGGAGCAACTCAAGGATGTTAAGAACTAGAGAAGTTATGATCAAGAATGATATTTTATGTCTGTTGTTTGTGAGTTGATCATTATTACTATGTGAATTGTTGTGGGATGTGCTATACAAAGTATCACTAATGACATTCCAGATTCACATAGGAAAATGATTAACTCTTATCTATTTACGCAAGAAATGCTCAGGTCATCTCGGTCCAATTATACCTAGATGCTTGTGTTAACTTGCACTATCAAACATCATGAAAGTACTTAGGCCATCATGGTATAATTATACCATTGATGTTTGTACTTAGTTTCAAAATTTCAAAAGCTCAATGATGATACCAAGCACAATAAATTGATTACTGGGATGACAACATTGCATTATTAGGTTTGCATGTTCAAGCTGCATCCATACTAAGTGTTGCATTTGTATTTATAGATTTTTCCAAGGTTGGTCCAATTTTACGAGTGATGTTATCTCTATCATTAACAGATTGAGTACATATGACATTAACAAAAGGCTCATTTGCATAAGCATTAGGATGTCATTCACGTGCATTATCATATCATTTTCTACAAATTCATTTTCCATTAGGTCATATAATTGCATCATGAAAATCCAAAAATAAAGCATTTATCATATCGTTTCCTACACATTTACTCATACATTTGCATTACAAAAATCCAAAAAGAAACATTCTCATAATCCATTTCATACATGTGTTCATACATTTGCATCAAAAAATACAAAAACATCGAGTACAATGCATATCATGCATCATAATAAAGCATAATCCATGGGAACACATAGAATTATGCATTATCATGCAATCATTCCATCCATCCATTTATGCATTAACTTTATCATCCATTCACCCATTTTTATTGCATCATACATTTGCATCAGAAAAGTACAAAAATATAGCATCCATCCCATTTCATTCACATAATAAGATTCATCACATATGGCATATAGAAATCATTCATAAAAGCATCATAGAATCATAACACATGTTGCATCCATAACCTATCATATCATCATCATATAGAACATCACATAACATACATAATAAGAAATCAAATGCATCCATCATGATCAACACACAAGCATATAGATCAACCATCATCATCATCACTGCATATATATCTCAAAATAATATCAAGTGTACAAGGATATCCGAGTATAAAGAGGTACATCATAAAAAAATGGAAAAAAATCATCAAGTATCAATGTATACATGTCCAAAATACAACAAACATCCTGTATCGGAGCTATGTAGTGCTCCCCCTAAACGGTGTCGACATCTCTAGACCTGTGCCTCCTCCACCTTGATGGACCTGTGCTTGGATCTCGCCGAAGTGGCTGCGTCACACCCCTGCTAGTAGTCCTTGTACGAGTACAACTAGCAGACTATGAGTAGCTCTCATGACACTCTGGTGGAACAACCTCATAATATTTAATCCAATAAAATTTGCCTCCTTAGCAGAGCGTCGTACCTCCCAAAAATGATTTGTTGTCCCACTGCCCTCTGCAACCCTCTACAGTATTGGATGGGCGCCCCCTCCTCCATCTCCTCCACCACCATCCCCATCTCTGTCTCCACCATCATCACCACCACCTCCCCCATCTCCTCCATCCCCGTCACTACCATCTCCCTCCCCCTCATCTCCACCACCTTTGTCCCTCCTCCATTTGGGTGCTCTCTCCTCATCATCCTCCAACGCCAGCACTGGCTCATCAAGCCTCGAGATCCTAGGAAACGGATGTCCACAAAAGTATTACGAGTACTCTTTTGTCATATATCCCTCCACAATCTCTGGAAGATAGTCCCAAATCACTAGTTGTAATATATGGTACTCATCACGAGCAACATCATATGATAAGGTAGGTCCCCACTCTGTGCTATCCTGCTGTCTCCGTGCATATGTAGCCAATCCCTGTGGAATCCCCTGCACTCTGTCGTACTGTCTAAGTACCCTCATCAGTAAGAATCTCTTAATAATGAAACATGTCCGTCCAATGAGATATCTGGCTGTGCAAACATAAGGCATCTCCAAGTGATCCTCGACCCTTTGTTCGCAATCTGCATACGACCGCCATGTCACATAATCCAAGTCATCCAATACACATCTCCAATACTCCAGTTTTCCCAGCTTGTGCTAGACAACTGGGCCGATATAACCATAGACATAAGGTCTCCCAATAGGCCAATACCTATCTTTTTCTAGGCGTGTCACCACTATATGCTCCCAGGCCCATGTTTGTAACAATGTCACCCCTGCAGATAGACTGACACCTCCAAGATACACTACCTGATGTAAATCATGATACAACTGCACAAGCATGCACGAATCCTAGGCGTACCAAGTCCCATACAGAATCATTTGCTCTAGTGTTCGACCCCAACCGACAAACAATCCCTTTGACCTCTTGTCGGGACATAGAAAACCACTAACAAAAGCCTCAAGTATGGAAGGTAAAGGGGCATAACTCTCAAACATCTCCTGCCAGGGCATCTCATACCCACTAATATGATCATCATGAAATGTCCGATGTAAAGCATGTGTGCCACCCTGCCTGACTTGATCATACACAACAATGTCACCCATCACAAGAATCCGCAGGATGCTATAGACATCCTTTGGCGTCATAGTCATCTCTCCAATGGCCGAATGGAAGGTGTTGTGGTCGCTATGCCACCTCTATGCTAGTGCGGTCAACAATCCCTGATTAATCCTAATCTAGGTCATGTCAATTAATGAAGATAATCCACATCTCTCAATAATATCTCGATCAACTTGTGATAGATGTGGAATCAACTCCCAAGTTCGTGGAAAGCACTCTCAAGACTGAAGATTCCCTAAATCACTTTCCTATCATTATAACACATCACAATCAACATATCAATCAATCAATCAAATCAACAAAACAATCAACATCAAGCAATCAATCATCCTATCAGCTCAAGTGAGATTTTGAACAAATCTCGCAAACATCTACTTTTGATCCTTGCCTATCATGAGGTCAAATCAACATCATCATTATTGAATCTCACCTATCATGAGATCAATAAATCATCTAATCTATCAACAACAACAAATCACCGATTGACGCGATTAAACATCATCCAAATCAAGGAGGAAAACCAAAAATCTCAATTATGTCCTAGATGCGTTACTACAGTGCTTCATTACACTAAAAAGACACATGCGCCACTAAATTCTGTTAATATGCCATAATAGTCTTTCAATGCACAATTTTCATCAATGCTAGAGAATGTCTCCAATGTGCCACAAAACCACTTCAATGCGCTGCAAAATTGTATGCGTTGTTTCTTCTGGCAGGTGCACTAAAACTTTGATCCTATGCGTTGTTTTATTTGATGTGCTATCTAAATACCTCAATGCGTTGAAACTATCATTCTATGCGCCAAAACACAAATGCGCCATTGCAGACCTTCGATGTGCTACATCGAGCCTGGGATGTGCTAAACCACGTAGAACGTCAAATTTTAAAATTAAAAACATGGGAAAAACAATGCAAAATTCACAAAGAAGGTTTTGGAAATTTGTATCAGAGGTCCGTATGCCACTGGCCGGTTATGTCACCACATACACTCGAATCGATGAGTCTCGTAGGGGATCACCATCTTTGCCGAAATGCTCAAAGTTGCTCTCACTCCAAAATTTTAAAATCAAAAGTGCACAAATGAATGTCTTTTTCACTTTTTTGGCCTATTAAAAGGGGTAATTAAAGTGGGATTTATGATGGGATATTTTAATTTTTCAGGGATCAATTAATCATATGGCAGCTAATTTCTTCTATATCGGGAGATAAATCACTAGAACATCATCAAATTAGAAATTTAACATCAACATCATCATAAATCATCAAAATTTTCAAAAAATTCAAAAATCTTTAAAACATAAAAAATTCCTCGATTTATCTCTTGAGGGGGCATATATCCGTTATCTCCTGAAAATCACCATCTGGGGCATTATCAAAATTTTATCAGCACTGGCAAATTTTTCTTTAAAGCAATGTGTAAACACATCACTTAAAAGAGGGGCAAAATGTATACATCTAAAATTGGTTTGGAGAAAATTAATTAAATACTAGTTATTTAATTAATAAAATCTTTATTTCCTCTACTTACAAATAAATTGCAAAGTTTATTTATATAGTTCGTATTTCTTAATTCTTCCTATCTAAACCACTTTCTTCATGATTTAACTAATTTGTTTTATTTGATTAATTTCCTCTCACTAAATTTGAAATTTTTATTCAAATTTGGTCAAATTTCTCCATATTTTCTAACTTCCTTCCACCTCACCACGTGTCACATGAAATTAATTATTTCTAATTTCTAAATGGACATTTATCCTCAACAATTTTAAAAACTTCAGAGACACATGGCTTCTCCTTTCCATTTATTCCCTTCTACACTTGGCAAGCTTGTTCTATTAAAGGGGACAACTTACTTGATTCTCTCTAACCTCTTCACTTCTCACCGTTGATCTCTCTAGACTGAATCTCGATTGTCCATTGCTACCACATCAGTTGATGCCTCGGTGAAATCTATAAATAGAGGCTCATTTACAACTTTTCATATAGAGAGCATAGCATAAATTTACTCTACATAAATACTTTTAGCATTAGAGAGCTTAGCATTTGCATTTTAGATTAGAATTTAGCATTTAATTTCAAGTAGTGTTATAATGCCAATTTCATTTCTAGGAACTTAATTGTTGCATTAGCATTACAACACTTCCATAGCATATCCATTAGCTCAACATTTTATCATTGCATCATTTCACATCATTCTATATACAACATCATATCATTCAACACATCATTTAGCATATCATCCATCAAATTCATCAATCATGTAGATGTAGGTATAGTTTCCTGCATCTTAGTTTAATGGCTTCTCATTCTTAGGTGTCATCCCAATAGTTTAGTGAATACCTAAAATCTGAGAGCACTAAAACATGATCCTTAAGAATAGAGGACGATGGAACGACTTTGAGGAATCACTTTATCATTTATTTTGTTAAATTTGATTTCCTTAATATAACACATTGTATCGATTGTGTGGTTTGAATTGATTATTCTGATTCCCATATTTTTCACACCACAGCTAGAACAACCTCCGATTGCAAGGTTATGAAGTTTACGTAATTGTGAGATAGACTTCAGAACATCATTACTAACACGAGTGTATTAGGTAACATTTATGCTCTTTTATTTGATGGTGATGTAAACACCTGAATTGACTTACAAAAAAGTTCAAATCCTCTGCCCTTAGTGCAAATGCCTCTACTTAAGTCAAGGCTCTTGTCTGTTTTGGAGGGCACAAACTTGTTGGAAGGCAGGTGTGGCGGTTGGAATTGATGCAAATGGAATCATTGCTCACTCTTGTCTTCAACACAAATCTTGAATGCAGAGATTTAGAGGAGTAGTAAATGGAAAAAAAAGGCATATATAATGAAACCTACACCAAAAAAACCACGAAATCCTCCAAATAGGCCAAATTTTCTCTTCCACTGATTGATAGACCATAAATAGTTTTGCAAAAATACAATTTGTGAATCCAAATTTAATGAAATAAAAAGAAATTCTTCATTTCTTGAGCCTTTTGGATAATGGCGGTGTCCATTTGGTTCTATGACGCTTCGTTGATAGGGTTGAAAGCTTGATTCACCAAAAAAATGAGAAGGAACTTGTAATTCAATGCTCTGATACCATGCTGGAGCAACAAATAATGAATGCAATATTCAAACTACCATGAAATGAATCAAACACAATGCAAAATCCAAATAACTATCATAGAATGTATAGGAAGGTGAAACAAAAAGATTGACCAATCCTTCAAGTGATGTGACACATGTAGAACACTTAGGACAAGTGTGAAGGCATGAGTCAAGTGTCTACGAGGTGAGACCACTAATCCACCAAGTGAACTTAAGTTAGCGTGAATAAGACTATTACGTATAGGAACTGAGGTGAGACAACTAATCCACTAAGTGAACTTAAGTTAATGTGAATATGACTATTAGGTGTAGGAACTAGATAAAAGATAACTAGATGCATAAATACACTTTTCACATTAACAATGGTGACTCATGCATGCTCACACGTGTTAGCAACCAGTGAAAAAGATGGTCAAAGAATGAGGTGGAAGGTGATGGTGACTAATTTATGCTCACACATGTATGATGATTGAAGAGGGTTAGAGACACTTGTCACATGATGTCAAGTTTGAAGATTCAACTTAATTTTCAATTGAAAAAAATGTTAATGATTATTAGTGAGGATTAATTAATTAAAGATTTAAAAGAATTAACGAGTGAGGTCTATAGTTGATTAATTAAATTAATGAATCTTTAAAAGAAGAGAAAAACATAATAAATTAAATATAAATTTAATTATTTACAAAGATAATTAATTATGGGAAATTAAGGGATGATGAATTTACAATTTTTTTTAATTAAATATATGTTTAATCAATTATGTGATAGGAGGTCAATTTTGAGGTGTCTACACCTAGCACACAAGTTAATGAGTTTCTTGTTAAGTCAACACATTCATTAGTTGGAAGGAACCTATAAGTGTTCATATTTGAATTTGAAATTGAAAGTTCATAGGTCATATTTGCATATTGTAGAAGTGAACTTGGTTCACTTTGACACCCTTATATCTTTACCTAAAGACATGAATAAAATTTGTGAGATTTAAAATTATGTAGAGATAAAATTAAGCTAGCTAAATTCTTTGACCACGTTTACATTGTGAACCACTTATATATTAATTATTACTCTTACAACTAATAAAATAAAACTAGCATACATATATTAAATACTAATATATATAAAATACGCGAGGCGCCTATTTTCATCATTTTTTCTCTAATCAAAACTCTAATCTTAAGCCTAATTCAATGCTATTTTAAATTGTAACCATTTTTTTTGCTTTTAGATTACGGCTTCATATTTATCTTCCCAAAAATAATATTAAAATATATTTAAAATAATATTTAAGTTTTATTGAAAATATTTAAAAAATAAAAAAAACAAATCTCAAAGAAAACTGTTTTTAAATTCATTTTAGGAAGTTAACAATAATGACTGTGTGTTTTTTTCTTCAAAAGATAAGAAGATAAGATTTAAGAGTGGATGCCATTGTAATATGCCTTTGACGTAAAAATAAAAAATACAGTATACATTAAAAAAAATGACAATTATCATCTAAATAATTTGTAACTTAAAATTTAATTAATAATAATAAGAACGGTAAAAAGTGGGAAAAGGAAGGTTG
The DNA here is from genome assembly GCA_007258455.2 of Sequoia sempervirens. Taxonomy (NCBI): domain Eukaryota; kingdom Viridiplantae; phylum Streptophyta; class Pinopsida; order Cupressales; family Cupressaceae; genus Sequoia; species Sequoia sempervirens. Next base: position 188,852 of record VDFB02370098.1, read on the forward strand.
TTTTAAATTCACACTTAATTATTTTAGGCAACAAGATATTAATTCAATTGCTTTATTTGTAATACTAATGTGGTTCGGCTGGCAAGGCGGGAAGAAATACATTTTGTCGACTGATATTTTTGAAACCCTTCCATCATTTCACTTACACTGAGGCAAAAATGGACTCTTTTGTTGTTCGTCAGGAAAAAACTAAATCCATGAAAAGGTATTACTACTTGTATATATGGTTTCAGAGCGAAATGCCCTGAAATTTCGATTCTGAAGTTCTGTATAATTATTGCATTTAAATTTTTAAATGTCTTGTTATGGTACAATTTTGATGTTCTTTCGTTTATGATTGTCAAGGCGGCGATGGGAAAGAGATATTTGCGAAATCGAGGGGAGGTTTTCGTCAACGTACAGGTATCGAATTGTTCGTCGGCTACTGAAGTCCTATTCAGAGGTACATTTTGTTTCCTGTTCATAATCATTTTTTTTTTTTGAAGAACTCGGAGGTAAAAACGCTTCATTGAGTTTAGTTTAGTAACATCGAGTGAACGCAAGAAGAGAAAATTTGAATTTAGCTATAGCCATTTCTATGTCAAACGCGACAGGGTGCCCTCCGTTTAAATTTCTCTAATTGATGGACTACTAAGCTTAATGAAGAATGAGATTTAAATCTTTAAATCCAGGTTTGGCTTAAATGTCCTCGCATGTTCTTTACATTATAAAGTTGTCACATGCGCATGGATTATGAGCTGCTTTGTTGGAGATAGAAGAATTTGAACCCGTTCCATGAGTACCTTATGACGATTGTATAAGGCTATAAGCTATTGGACTAGGCATAATTGAGATACTGAAAAGGATTCTACATAACAATGCATTGTAGAAACACTGAATACATTAAACTTTAAAGAGAAAGAGCTAAAGACTTCGAGAATGAATCATTCACAAGCTTTGAGGATAGGGTAAGCAGGCCTGATTAAGGGGTAACTCCTTGCCTAAGTGCGCTTGAGGCAAAGTACCAGGATGGGTGACATTTTGGGGGAGTCCTGGTGCTTCACAAATGGGTTTTGTAAACCACCACTAATGAAAGATGGGTCATGAAGTCAAATCAATATTAACATAGAGTCTCCAAAACTATATTACATAAGATGACTCTAAGCAACAATCTTTTTTGCTTTTGAGTTTCTCTTTGGATATTTCATACAATCTTTTTTCTATTTTCAGTAAATAATCTTTTGATAGAGACAAATCATATCCCTAACTTTGAACTGATGCTCTTTCATATGCTGCTCATGGTATTCTTTGTACATGGCATGGGATCCTTTTAGTTGCTTTTGCCCCCTGAAGCAAAATTGCCTTGCCCTATCAATGAAATTTTCGGTCCTTTTTGCTTCCAAACACACCTCTTCTTTATCGTCATCTTGCTGTCCATAAACAACAACCAATTGAGGAGGTAAATAACTAAAACATGTTTCAGATAGTGGCTTTTGTAAAATTGTGCACCACCTATCGTAGAAATGGCAAATGTATGCCAGATTCTCATTGCAAATATTTGGATGCTTCTTATTATATCTTCTTAAGAGGAGCAAATGTTTTGTACACTATTTTGGTTTGACCATCATTTGTTGATGGAAAGTAGTTGAACTCTTCAACTTGGAATCCATATTTCCCCACCATGTAGTCATACAACTTGCCTTAGATTCACAAGTTTCCATTTGAAATGGTAGATTAGCCAATACAAAGTTTATCTTTGCATTGGTGAGCACATTTGTTGTCCCTTGTCCATTAATGCTATTGTTACATGAAATGATTGTGCACATTTTGCTGGCCCAGTTTGCTATCACAATTGAGTAGTCATGCCTGTGCTTGGTCATGGGTACTGAACCCATGAAACAGCATCATATGGTCTACTTGGTATTAATAATGGCATTTACAATTCAGGATTCTTAATGATAGGTGTCTATGTTGCATGGTACACATTCACAAATGAGCTTTGTCACTTGTTCCTAAACTTCTTACAATGCACATATCACTACAGTGTTGCTACTCTTTTTTTCACTCTAAAGTTGTTCAGTAGTTTTGAAGTGTGCTTTTCTCTCATAAGTTAAATCCTCTCCGTTTTAGGTACAGAGAATCTATCCGATTTCTAGAGTATCCCATCCTTGAGGTTGTAATCAGTTTTTCTTTCACAGTCTTGGTCTTTGGTGCCTTGCACATGCTGATATGTATTCTAAAATTCAGTATCTTTGACACATCTTGTCAATACACCTTATGTGTGAATGGTTCAATTTTCATTATTGAGCCCATCATTGAATTTTTTGTCATTTTGGAGGCCCAAAAACCATATATGCTATCTAGTTTGTTACGTCTCTAATGCTTGATTACTGGGTGAAATTGTTGAAAAAGTCCATCCACTTGAAGTGCCTTGATTGCTGCAATCTGTGCAATTCTTGTAGAAGTTTATTATCTCTATGGACAATAGTTTCTTTTCTCAACAATTAATACTCTCATTTCTTGACCTCTTGGATTAATTCATACAACTCTTTGTCATATGTTGGATCTATGTTGCTGTTTAAGGGTTCTGGTTCAGTAGTTCACTGATTTTTTCCCCATGTTCTGGATGGTTGGATTCAACAGTACAATATAATTTGTTTAAAATGTAAAAAATCAAATACAGATCGAGAACACAGCTGATATTGATAAATCATTATGAATTGTCAATAAACAAATCATCAATGTTAAAGATAAATTAAAATGGTTCATACCATATATCATTACTTGGAATTAGGATTGCCTCAGCAAACCAAAAGTATAAATGGAATTGAATCATTCAGGATTTAGTTGAAAAAAACTTGGGAAAATAGTGCTGCTTTTCCGTCTGTCACAGTCCAAAACAATTTTTATTTTTTTGCTTCATAAAATTAGAGCAGGAGTTTGAGGGTGTTAGCCCTTAGCAGGGTTGATGGATAGAGCTTACACCACCAAGGCCAAATGAAAGTGTTCAAGGGCATAGGGACCTTCATGGTGCATGCCAATTTTTTATAATTCACAGCTTTTAACCAAGCTCAAAATCCTTCAAAAAATGTACTTGTAGGGTTAATTAGGTGCTTTTATTCTTTTTTGGTTTTTAAATTCTTTTTTTGGGAACCTTGCAGGTTTGGCTATGATCTGGCCTGAACTTGGATGTACCCAGGCCAGATGGCCAGGTTTGGGTGGACTCTAGGCTGATCCTAGGTTGGACCTAGATCAGGATGGAAACCAGCTTGGACCTGTCTGAATTCATCCAGGGTTCCTTGTGACCCTGGTAAGAAAGTGTTGGATAGTGCAACAAATGCCATAGAATAATTCTAAATGGCAAGATTGGGTTTCCTCCTTGCATCACTGCAGCTCTCATCACATATCCACTTGGATCCATTGCAAATACAATTCGCTGCTCCAAACAAGATTAAGTTAACACTGGTCCATTACTAAATTTTTTACTTCAATCTATATAAAAACAACTTGCAGGTTTTTATCCTATATGAAAGATTTCCGCTTGCTGAAATAGTGTAAAGAAGGATTGCAATTGAGAAAGAGCTTATGAAGTTCCATTGGTAGTGAACAACGTGTAGAAAGATACTTGTTTCAGTCATATTAGAAAATTTTGACCACTTGAGAATGGTTTTTACCTTTGTGTGATCAGTCCTTAGAGAATGGTTTTTATGTAGGTCAATGGATGTAATGCCCCACCCCAAACTGGACTGGGAAATAGCGATATCTCTCCGATTGTCTCAGTTTGGCATATGGAACATTTTATCAAACATATCACATACTAACTGATCTGATTATTTTCAATGACTTGGAGATTTGCAATTTGCATACATTCAACTTAAATCAAAGACTACAAGATATATTGCATTATTCAATATTGAACATTATACATTGCGTTGTTTATTTTTTATGATAATCTCTCAATACCTCAAAATGAAATATACACTACCACATCAATATTTTCTGATCAGCAATAATCATAACCATACATTCACATCATCAAAGTTCAGTCTAAATATGGTGTACCAGTTTGACTGATTTCTACAGTAGATAGCAGCGATTTCCAACCTTTCATCCATGATTAGATTATGGTATGCACAGCAGCCTTTGAGCTTGTAAATACCACCCAATGAATTGGTCCAGGAATTCCCATGCAGCTCCAATGGATCTGACTAAACACGCCTAGAAATTTAGTGAATTGAATCAGCTTAGAGATCCACGCCTGGCACAAGGGAAGATGTCTTGGAAACTCCACACAGCTATCTCTGCATTAGTTGTAACTCCTCATAAAAACCCCGTTCCACCCTTAAAGCAAATCGCTGGCCAATAATAGCTGTAGGCGTCAACCTTCAGGGCCTTGGAAACTCATGCCACTCTTCAAGCGATTGGAGTATGCCTTTCTTCCTGTGCGGTGGGTATATAGGAAATATCTGCCCTTTAAAAACAGCAGCTAGGGCAGCGCTCAGCTTATATTATATAGTTCCCAGTCGAAACCTTCGCAATACCAAACTGAAATCTTAATCAATCCCTTTGCAATGCCTTTATTCTGAAATTTCCTGATATATTTTCCAATTCCTGTCAAATCATCAAACCCTGAAATTGAAGCTCTTCCTGTAAATTTCTAAACAATTTTTGAAGCACAATGCACAACCTCTGGATGAAGCTGTCACCTAGCAGCCTTGGGATATCTTTCACTCCTATAGCGTGCTGTTCCTCATGAGGGTTTTAGTCCTCAATGAAGTCGAGTATTTCCAGACTCTCCAATCCACTTGCAAAATCCTCTCAATATTCTTCTCCAAGATGAAAGTGCAAGTGAGCTCTCAAAGGGCTTTTATATTTCCCAAATTCCCAAGCCCAAGTTGGCTTTTTTGCATTTATTTTATTTAATTTAAATTCCCGCCTTATGTCCCCCTTTTTAAATTGAGTGCTCAACTTATATTATAAAATATTCTTTTAAATATCACTTATATCCCCTTTTTATAAAGTCCTTTTAAAATATATTAATAACAAATAAAGTTAAATATTTTAATTTAACTTTATGATTGACATTATTAAAACCAGTGAACCACGGGGACGCGTTTCCCCCCAAAATGTGACCCGTTTCGGAAACGGGGACGTCCCGGGGACGGGGGGACGGGTACTTGGCGTCCCCCGCCGTCCCGCCACCGCCACCAAAGCGCCGCCGGAGACGGGGAGACGTCTCCACGTCTCCAAGTCTCCTGGGGAGACGTCTAGGAGTTTCTCGGGAGACTGGGAAACGCCTAGCCGTCTCCCGTGTTGAGACGCGTCTATGGACGCATAAAACAAATTTTAACTTAAAGTTTTAGTTTATTTTTATTTCCTTGTTGCCCTAAGTTGGCGTGGGCCCCACCCCTTCCTCTAAAACAACACAAAACAATGTTTTCATTAAGATTTGATCATTTCAATCACATTCAAAGACTGATTTTTTTTTTCATCCAGCTGAAGAAGAAGAAAAACAGTGAAGAAGTCTGATTGAAGGGGTGAAAATAAAGATTGCAAGTGTGATAGGAGTGAGAAGGAGCAAGAAGAAGAGGAGGAAGAGGATTCACCAAATTATCAGATATGGGGATGGGGATGCACCTAACCTTGGAGAGGTGTATGAGTGCATCGACTCTATGCTTGACCAGATGAGGGCTGCTGTGCAAGTGAAGGACCCCTCTCTAGCATTCTACAATGAGCACATCCGGCCAATCATTCAGCACAGATGGGACAAGTTGAATACTCCTTTGCATATGGCTGCCTTTGCCTTGAATCCTAAGTGGTACATGGCTAGACCAGGTAGAGTGATACCGATTCGGGATGATGAGGTGAAGGCAGGTTTCTTTAGGTGCATAGAGAAGATGTATGATTCTACAGATGCCAGCACAATTCGCACTGAGTGGACCAGATTTGCCACTCTTAGAGGCTATTCAGATGCAGCAAAGGTGGATATAGTTTCTATGGCACAGGAGGACCCACTTTTGTGGTGGAATTGTCATGGTTTCGAAATCTTTGACCACCACTCTAGCTATTCGTCTGCTATCCCAGGTTTCCAGTTCTTCAGCTGCTGAGAGGAACTGGTCTACATATAGCTTCATCCACTCTCTTAAGAGGAACAAACTTACCTTTAAGAGAGCAGAGAAGCTTGTGGCTGTACACAGTGCTTTGCGTCTCATGGACCGCAAGACAATTGTGTACAAGGAGAGTCCAACGGCACGATGGGATGTGGAGCTAGAGGAGCCTTCACAGATTGATGAGGATGATCCTACCACTTCAGATGCAGGGCTGGTTGGTGTGAGCTTGAGGGATCTTGACCTTGTGGAGTCCAGCAGTTCCAGTGATGGGGAGTTTGTAGATGATTAGAGGCCTCCATTCACTACATTTGAGTTTTGACATTTTGGCATTTTGTCTTTTCAGTTTTCATTTTGTAATGCTACTTATTGTAATGATGAATCATGTAATCAATTAATCATCTTTATAGACTTCGTCATATCATCATATCTCATATGACATCATATATTTATATTTGGGGATATAAATTTATAATAGAAATCTCCAATTTGACAATTCAAATATCTTTGTATTTAGATTTAGTATTTCAAATTTTGCCATGTTATAAATTTACTAATTTCCTATAGTTTCATTTGAAATGTAATTCTTATACTGCTATACTATTATACATCTTTTCAAAACTAGTTTTTCAAGTACTATAAGTATATGTATAACTATATCAGCGCCACCCCCCCGCCACCCCCCCGCCGCCGTCCCCCCGTCGTCTCCCCGCCGTCCCCAAACTAAGGCCCTTTGTCCCGTCTCAGCAGCGTTTCCCAGTCCCCCACCGTCCTAGGCCGTGGAACGATTAAACTTAATGTGTAGGACCATAATAAAACCAAGATAACTCCAGGATGTAAATTTTCTATCAATTCCAATATATTAATACTACCAAATGACCATACCAGTGATCCCATGTGACTTACTATAAATAGTAAGGAGTATGGACAAAGTGTCCAAATAATGCTTCGGGAGTTGCACAATGAAAACCCTAAAATGCATTGGGTTGGGAAACTCCAATTAAGCTCAAAAGGAAGATTGAACAAGTTTGCAAACGCCCTCAAAGGCCCCCCTAACCACCTTGTTAGTCCATGGGGACCAAGTGATGGACTAACCTTTGCAACAAATCATTGCCAGAAGGGACGTACAATGGACTACTAATTGCCTTAATGAATTTACACCTTCTTGAGATTGAGCAACAATTGATATTTTCAAAGTGAATAAAACATTGATGCACATGAAGTGACACGTTCCTCCCATGTCTTGCTACAAAATCACTATATCATTTACATCTACCATGACACAAGCATATATGAATGGAGGTAGCGTCATTCATCACTGTTATGAAGGTTGTAGGTGATTGCTGTAATGCCCCCTTTTGGGATTACCTTAAAATTTTAAATCTTGCCCTAGAATCTCAAGTTTAATGTAGGTAGTGTTATAACTTACCAATTAAATGCTTTAAGAAAGATAAATCTTGGTTTAGGTCTTGCAAACATGTTAGATAATATTGGAATATAATTCATATGATCAAACATATGTAATAAATGCCTTATCTATTTAAACCATGTAAATAGATAACTATTTCAAATCTATTTAAACTACACAATATCCATAATGCATAATGGGAGTTTAATCATAATAGGAATTCGATGAGAAACATGATAATTCCGCTTGAAGCTATCTAGGCTAAGCCCAAGAGTGGATACACCATCCCTCTTGGCCCCAAGTGGCAGACCCTCGACCATCCACATGGGGTGGTCTACTTAGTGGACAAACTTGTATCTGCATTCCCTATCCATGCTGCCTTCTCCATCCTTCTTATGATTGCGACTCTTTGAATCCTTCCCAACAACCCATCCATGTAGAGATTGGGGAAAAGCCACAATAGGAGGCTTGTAGATTCCTCTTTCTAAGCCTAAGTGCGGTCACTCACCCCCTTGGCCCTAAGTGGCAGACCCCCAGCCACCCACATGGAGTGGATGGAGTGGGGTACTTAGAAAGTAATCTAGTATCTGCTCACCCTACTCGTACTTCCCCCACTTCTCCTCATGGTTGCTTGGTGAGGATTACAAACACTTAATATATCCAGATTTAATTGCTGCTGATTCTGCCCTTGAGTGCAGATAATTAATTCTGTTCTGCTCAATTGCCTTGTTGTTTTGATCTCTTTCTAATATTCTGAAGATGTTGGCTGCTTGAATGTACGTATATTTTTGCAGATGATTCACTGATATGATTGATTGGCCATTATATATATATATATATATATATATTGCATTCATATATACTTATATATATGATTATTCTTTATATATATTGTAATATCCCGCCTAGTTGATATATTTGCTAAACAATTTTTTCTGCTCTTTCTATTATTTTTGGTTTTATAGCTTTTGAAAATTTTGCCAGGAAATGCATAAAATACCAAACAAATGCAAATAGAGAAATACTGAAAGCAAATATATCAAATGATCAACTCTGATTATTTATTTCTTGAATTTACAATAAGATCATACCCGGATAACAACTTTTGATCAGCAAGTAAACCCTTGAAAATTTCTGAAATTCTTCTCCAATGAAGTACAAATGTGACCTCCGTATGAAGCCACCAATCAAGAAACCTTAGATGATCTTTCATACCCTTGGAAAGCTTGATACATGAAGTAGCTACGCTCTCCAAGATCGTTGTAGCTGAAAACCCTAGGTCTCCACCTCCAAAATGCAAAGCTCAAAGCTAATTTGATAAAATGATCAAGAATGAAATGCCTTTGCTTTTTGAACCCTTTTATATCTTCTCCAAAGTGGCTTGATTTTCAATGAGGCCTTTTAAATCACTTAAAATCATTAATAATTACTTTTGATGTGACTTTATATTATTTTATTACTTGGGCGCCCATCACATCATAAATGCACTTTAATAATTGACTTTATAATTAATTATTAATAAAGTATTACTTTATTAATAATTAAAATGACATAACTCCAAAAATACTCATTATTTTTTGATTTTGTCAGAACTAAGTGGTCAACCACAGAAACCACTACTCATCCAGATGCCTTTCCCAAAATAGAAAGGTTGGCCACTGACACTCAACTGACTTACTATAAATAGTAAATGCCTCAAAACGGAACCAAAAACCTCTGAATAGCCTAGCCTCAAAATATACCAACAATTAGGAGAGGTAAACATTGTCAACTGCCACCTGAAGAGCTCATTAACGCCCAACTGGACCCTCTAATCATTGAACACTAGCCTACGAGGGTCACATGATAGGCTAATCCTCTGAACTCTGATGCTCTCGAAAATGGGGACATTACAATCCGCCCTCCTTGAAATTGCTTGTCCCCAAGCAATCTCCACTACAAAGAAACTCCGCTCTACTAGAGGCCCAAAGGAATAACTGTGAAATGTCCCACACATCTCTAACTAACTCCTGTAGCACCAGCATAACCACAACTGCGCAAAGATAAACATCATACCAGCTATCCAACTCATGCACTCCAGTTTTGTGCATCAATATCAACTCATGTACAAGTAAATCAAAGATGAAACTGTAGGCTCTCTGCACATTGTACATGTTGTGTAGATCACCAATAAGCTCTATCTGGAATCTTGATGCACCAAAAGGATCCCAATTTTTGCGAACAATGCTCAACTAAATGTCAGGATCCTAGATCATCATGTAGAATGCCCCTTCCAAATCCTGTGGCGTCAACATGATACTATTGTACCCTGTAACTAGGTCAACCCCGACAAAAGAAGGAAGCAATCCAACAGCCAAATCAATCCCTAGATACCATAGCTTGAATGGAAGTTTGCCATGAGTATCATCCTCTAACTTTCGCTGCACTGTCCTAACATCAACTTCACCACACTGAGAATGATGAAGTAACCCATCGGAGTCCATCCAAACTGCAGTGTCGACCCTGTCACCACCGCTGTAAGGACTACACATGCCATCACACCTTCTACCACTGCAACCTCTCTGAAGACATGTCTCTAATGGAGATTTTAGTGACAAAGAAGTTGCAAACTCTGCCTAGTACACATCTGCATGATGGTCATCCAAACTTTGACTCTGCAAGTAATCCTTTGAAAATAACCAAGTCAGATACCTGCAATCTCTAGTTCCATCTTTTGTAGATGACAACTCTTCATCCCATAGTGGATGATAGGAATCTCGAGCCAATCCACACCTATGCCTCATCAAATCATCAACGTGTGGACTAAAGGAGAAGTGATGAGCACTCCTCACTATGCAGTCAAGATAAAATGCTCCTACCTCTATCAAAGGCTGACCATCATAGCTACAGGGAACACACTCCTCATCACTCTCATCACTCTCATCACTGGAATTAGAAGATGGCTCACGTCTCTGATCCTAGATAGCTAATTGGGTAGATGCTATGCCAAGTCTCTCCACGTACCTAATAACATACTCTCTGTAATGAAACAAGTGGAGATACTCTGATTTTATTGCCCCCAACGCACTCCGGATGAACCTCAAATCACGAATATGAGTACCAGTCGAGACCCCATACAGTCTCTCTTGAAACTTTTCTCTCCAAAGTTGGTACTCAATAAATTTATCAGTGCAATCAAAGTGAGATAAGGTTGAATCAACCTTCTCTCCTGTAACCTTCAACTGATCTCTCCATCTCTGTGGCTCACTAAGCTGTTGATCAAGATCAGCCGGATGGGATGTGAACTCTGATTTGCTTCCAAGAGAGGGAAACAAATCAACATGAGAACAATCTCCACACTGGATGATGCCCTACATATCTCCTGTGAACAAGATGGAGTAATGTTGTGTTTAGTCACACAACTCTCTGCAGAATCAACCACCTCATCACACAAGCTATCAATATCTTGCTCTGCATCACTTGTAACAGGTCTATCCTCAAAGACCCCTGAAGCATCACATGGTTCTCTGCTACTCTCAACCAATGCACTCATCCCATCTATATCACCTGCACCAATACGAGTAATGGATGTAGTCACATCCTCAAAGCGCTCCTTACCACTATCCGTGGGTGTATGGTCATCACTAGTAATTGTCATAGATATCGGAACTGTACTTGCTGGCGATGAAGATTGTGCTGAGCTCAACTCCACAATAAGCTCATCTATCCATAACCTTGACTCTTGAAGGGCTGATTGAGCGCTCTTCAAAGAGTTTGTGGCGACCTCAAGCTCATAGGTGAGCTCATCAACCTCCTCGTTCCCTTTAAGAGCATCATAATAAATCCCATCCCACTCGAAAAGAAAATCTCTGTCAACTAATAACTGTAGGTAATTATGTTTCATTATTCCAAATGCTTTTCGAAGTGCATGAAACTCTGCAAGGGACAAGCCACTATCACAGTGCTCATTTGTCATGAGAGTACTCCAACCATAAGTTGCCAACATCTGCCAAGCAACATCAAATGTTCTAACGCTGTAGCAATTATATTGTCATTAACTTTCAATTGCCTTGCCAAATGATGAGACCCCTATGACAAGTTGAAACATCCCTTATGGATATTTGCCCCAATTTTTCCAAATGTTCCACAAAAAATTTAACAAACAATTTGCATGCAAATTGATTTCTATTTATCCAACAGATTATACTAAAAATCATATAACATCAGACTGAAATAGAGATCTGAAATTAAATATGAATATAGCCTTAAAATCTTTAGTAAAACTGAAACAACAACAACAATATCCAATCTTAGCCACAAAACTTACAGTCGGATTGGATAACTAGAAGTATGAATTTGAAGCACAAAGTGAGACACCTAAGTAATATCTCCAACAGACAATGGGTTTTCGTCCACTGCCTCCAAGCTCGAGGGTTTCTGTCCTCAAATTTGTTGAAAGCCAAAGCTTCCCAGAATTCTCCAAGAGAAAATAATAATCAAGCATAAACCAAGCATGTTGAAAGTGAGCCCTTGCAACACTTTTTATAAGCTTCTCATAAGAGCTCATTCACACTTTTAACCAATGTGGGATAAAACATATACTTCCTTTTTGCCTTTTTGATGTCTCATGTATTTTAAAATAAGGAGCCCCTTTTAGTATTCATTTTCCCACTTAACTTTAGACTCACATTAATAAAGTCAAATAATTGGATTTAACTTTATAATTTAAACTTTATTAATGCGGAGACGAATTAAACCAATGGAACTAAAATCATCTGACGATAATAACCAACTTTCCATTGAAAAGGCACTGTCACTGGAGATCACGGCCCACCTGAAGAATTACTATTAATAATGTTAATGACATACTAAAAATAGTAAGTATACCAAAACTGCCTCCAGACGCCCCAGATTGACCTGCAACGAAAATTGCCTAGGCCAAAAATCCTCAAGGATCCTTAAAAGCCCTAGTTAGCCTACGGAACCAAGGAGAAATAGGCTAACGACAACATCATACAATGAAAGCTAGAAAAGGGGACATTACACAAGTCATTTCCACACAAAATTTCTGATTTGTAATCGGCACTTTGGTAAGAGGTTGAGTCACCACCACTCACCGATTGATAAGCATCCTCATGTGTGCTGTCAACTTTGTACGCATCCTCATCAAGTGTACTGCTGTTATGAACCTCTAGGGATGGCTTGAATGACATGCTAGAGGCTGCTGATTTGCCAATATCAATGCACACCTCCCCTATCAAAATAGATGCACGCACATCCATCAAACAATCCTCAAAACCATCACCATTAGGCAATTTTTCAGTTTTGTTCCCATCTTCCAATGTCTGATATACAAACTCAAACTTGTTGTGGCTTGAATCCACAACACCTATTGCATCAATATCACACGAAACTTGAGTGTCTGCATGAGGTGACTCCACACAACCATCACTCTCATGTGTAATGGTTGTAAATTCATGCTGATGCAAAGAAATCAGACTGCTGTCACAAAAATCAGAACTGTTATCAGAGCTGATAACAAGTTCTTGAGTGCTAAAAATAGCATCAAGGGGTTCAGCCAAACTATTATCCAGATGTATGGTCCTTTCATCTTCAACCACTTCAGTTTTGACCCCTTCTTCTTCCACCAGCTCCTCATTAGCTTTCACATTATGTTCATCAATAGGAGTCGACCCATGTAGAGTCTCACACTCCGAACCAAACTTGTTGCCTGCTACAACTCCTTTTCCATGATTACCTGTAGGTTGAAAATCACTTCGAGTCAATTATTTTCCCTTATCCTTCTGCTTAGATTTTGTAAACATCCTTAGGAAACCTTGTTGCGTTTCTGAATCCCTCATCAAATCATACAAATTCTGCATCAAGTCAATTGTGGATTTATCAAAAGCCATCTTTCCACTGTTGTACCTTGCTGTATACTTGTGATTTACCCCTGAGGTTGATCAATGCGCGTCCTACCTAGTTTGTTTGAATTTTTAAATGATATTCCCTGTTTTGACTGTCCACCCAAATTTGAATGTAATTTCTTTTTTGATTTAACCAGTTCTACTCCTCGGCTTTTCGACAAACAGTTTATTAACCTGCTGTTCTAAACTTCATTTTTTTTTGAGTTAAAACCCCCAATGCAGATATATCCACGGTAGAAATTCTCATCCCAATATTGATCAATTTGATAGATGTATCATTTTATCAAATTGCACTCATTGCATCCTGAAATAGATTCTAAAATGAAATACATATGCTACTCAGATGAACAAAATCCAAGCTACTGTTCATGATAGGCACAGGATAAGTTCAGTCCACTACAAATCATACTGAGCATTAATTTTGAACAGACTTATAAGTATTTGTGCTCAGGAATGTACAGCAGTTAAATATTTGATATTTTCCTTTAAAGACTTCTAATACCATACGGTTGTATGCAAATTTGTCTTATCCGTCCTCATTATATTTGTCATTTTCTGCATTGAAATAAGTCCTCCCTTTGAACGGTGGCCAGAGATGAGACAAAGACTGCGCACCAAATAGAAACTCACGATGCCTCCATATTGACTTTTTTGATTTGTTTTTATACTAGTGCTGTTGGAATTTGTCATTGATGTCAATAGATCCATTTGTGGAAGAATGAAGATATGTCTTGTACAACAGTATCAATCATGGTTGAAGATCTAGGACGATATTGTTGACTATTTCTCTATAAAAATAACACATGGCATCATGGGAAAGTCAAACTCAGATTACCCATTATGAGGAGATGCTTGCTTGCCTAAATCGTCGTATATGAGAAAAGATGGTGAAAATAGTCAATTGCAAAGGATAAGGTTCAGACTATCACCACTGTTAAATGCAGATCATTAAAGAGCTTAATCAGATTGATATCCTTCAGAAGCTTAATCAGATTGGTTAATGTTCAGATTTATTAATCAGATCATTAATGGTCAATTTTACAATCGGAGCTCTTCAAGAAATAGTGGAAGAAATAAAGCCGTGTGATTTGATGTGAATCGATTAGTGAAAGAACATGAGATAAATAAAGTTTGTCGAATACTTCATCATGTTCGATGCTACAGGTTGCAGATTCACCGTGGCTCGATGCTTCAGATTGCAGATTGCAATACATTAAATATACAGTATGCTGATGCTTTAGGATGAGTTCAGAACACATTACTGGTCCTGCTCAAGCCATCATACAAATAACTAAGGATGATTGCTGATTAAGGGGACATCTTAAAATAAACTCAGTTTATTAATAAAAAAAAGACAACTAAGTGAGATCGCTAAAAGAATTTTTAGTTTATAAAAGTAATCGTATTCATTAAGAGATGCGATCTCTTCATAAGTCAAAAGACGTCCTTTCATATGTCAAAAAGACGTGGCTTCATAAGAGGCGTTCCTTTCTAAAAGACGTGTATCTACAAAGAACAGGTTTTTAGAATCTGAAGAAAATAATTAAGTCTAATACAATGAAGTGAAGAGACACGCTTCAGATTTGTGAAAGGAAATTCAATTATAAAATACGATTTGTTGTGATGAGATACTAAAAACTAAAAGGAAGATACAAAAGGGCACAATCCGTTTTGAAAGAGCAGATTCAAAATGACATGTTGCTTCAGCCAAAAGTCACTAAGTTTGTCTAATATACATATATGAAGTAAGAATCAAGGTTGTATTGGTAGCTGTGTGTGAATAAAGACTATATCATCCAAACACGTGCTGTGTATATTGTGAGTAAAATGCAGATCATCTGAAGAATGGAGAGTGCCGAGTATTGTGTGAAACAAAAGTTTATATCTGACTAACACCTGCAGATATGCACATGAGAAGATAAAAGGAAGATCATCTAAGAGAGGTTGAAGGCAGGCTTGTAAGAAGAATTTATGGCAAAATTGTGAGAAAAGTTTATGGAGATATAAAAGAGAATATAGGCAAATTTGTGGTGTGAGAGACATAGAAGAATATCATAGACACCAAGCAAATGGAAAGCAAAGTTTAAGAAGATCATTTGCAGATTTGTTAGTGAAAAGACATGATTGTTTAAATGGTTGTATCCATATCAAGGGGTTGCATCCATTCATTGAATCACTAAAGGCATAAAGACAAGTGGAGAAGTTGTATGTGAGTGTGAGAATGATAATGTGAAATAAAAGAGCATATTAAAAGGAAATCTATGAGAAGAGTTTGTGTAAAGTTTGGATCAGATTTGTAAAGGAGAACTGAATAATTGAGCAGCATTGTATGAAGAATTGAATAAGAAGATATATGAAGCTATTTGAAGATCATTCAAGGAAGATAAATCAAGTGGAAGAGTAGTATTGAAGAGATCTTAATTGTCCATCATCTGTTGAAGAAGCAACATTGAAGGTGGAACACAATTCATTCAAGTTATTATTTTGCTAAGTTGGTGCTTGGCGAGTGGGAGTTGGAGCTTTCGGTAGGTTGGTGCATACGAACATTAGGGGTTGGTGCCCACTAAATCAGCATTAGGGGTTGATGCTCCTTGTAGGTTGGTGCCTACTAAATCAGAATTAAAGATTGGTGATCCAAGTAGATTGGTGCCTACATTCACTGTAAAAGTTTATATATTTCATAAAGTACATTATTTGTACTGTGGTTTTATTCCGAAAGGGTTTCCATGTAAAATCTTGGTGTTAACTTGTTCATATTGAGATATTCTTGCATGGTTGATTTGTGTTAGAGTTTGAAGTTGATAGAGGTTATAAAAGGTAAAAGTTTGTTGATATACTGATTCAACCCCCCCCTCTTAGTATATCTTTGTGCTCTTCAAGTGCCACGTCCTTCTTGCTGGAGCTAACACACACACAGGGAGGTCCCTATTTCTTCCATATACTATTGGATCTTCTGTATTATCTGCAAGACAATCCAAGATTTTCCTTTATCTGTGTTTGGCATTTTTTGATTATCAAATTTTTAATATTTTAATTAGAATAAATTGATCCTCTATCTGTTGCGATAGAAAATTGGACGACAGCTTAGGATTACAATCCACGATTCTTTCCTGCTTCGTCTTTTCTGACTACACAAGTCGTCTTCTAAAGAAGATTCGTTGGCAAATAAGATCGCGGCTTCAGATTTTTTGTCTTATTCTCCCGTTTCCATGAGAATTAACGACCTTTTGAAAATACACGATTTCCTCCTTATGAAATAACATGAGCTTTATTGTGCTGGGCATATATTTCAATTTATTGAAGCTGTGTTTGTCCTATTTGACCCCTTACATGACTCATACTCTGGCGTTGACTAGTGCCAATTTTGTTTTTTCCTAGATGAAACCTTTGTCTTGTGCGCTGGAGTTTAAGCTTCCAATGTTTATCTTTTACCCGCCGATTGTCTCATCTAAGCTCTGCATTAGAATTAAGCCTTGTCCTATTCTCCACGAAGAATGGCAAGCAATTAAAAAAAACTGGCATGCAATTAAAATTTGATAGACTTAGAAGCCCCTGATTTCGTTTGTATCTGGATTTGTCTTTTTCCGCAACAAGCAAGCTAATAGCACCCGAATAAATAATTCCTGAGTTTGGCTTATCTGCAAACATAAACCCTGAATGATTTCCTGTTAAACACTGATTATTTTGAAATCACTCAAAACCCCAATTTCTGAGAAATTTCTTTTTACTCATGAAACGTTTTCCCAACACAGGATGGTAGGAAACTGCTTTGATACCACTGTAATATCCCGCCTAGTTGAGATATTTGCTAACGATTTTTTTTGCTCTTTCTATTATTTTTGGTTTTATAGCTTTCAAAATTTTTGCCAGGAAATGCATAAAATACCAAACAAATGCAAATAGAGAAATGTTGAAAGCAAATATATCAAACGATCAACACTGATTATTTATTGCTTGAATTTACAATAAGATCATACCCGGATAACAACTTCTGATGAACAAGTAAACCCTTGAAAACTTTTGAAATTCTTCTCCAATGAAGTACAAATGTGGCCTCCATATGAAGCCTCCAATCAACAAACCTCAGATGATCTTTCACACCCTCGGAAAGCTTGATACATGAAGCAGCTACGCTCTCCAAGATCGTTGCAGCTGAAAACCCTAGGTCTCCACCTCCAAAATGCAAAGCTCAAAGCCAATTTGATAAAATGATCAAGAATGAAATGCCTTTGCTTTTTCAACCCTTTTATATCTTCTCCAAAGTGGCTTGACAAAGTGGCTCGATTTCCAATGAGGCCTTTTAAATCATTTAAAATTATTAATAATTACTTTAGATGTGACTTTATATTATTTTATTACTTGGGTGCCCATCACATCATAAATGCACTTTAATAATTGACTTTATAATTAATTATTACTTTATTAATAATTAAAATGACATAACTCCAAAAATACTCATTATTTTTCGATTCTGTTAGAACTAGGTGGTCAACCATAGAAACCACTACTCATCCAGATGCCTTTACCAAAATAGAAAGGTTGGCCACTGACACTCAACTGACTTACTATAAATAGTAAGTGCCTCAAAATGGAACCAGAAACTTCTGAATAACCTAGCCTCAAAATATACCAAGAATCAGGAGAGCTAAACACTGTCAACTGCCACCTAAAGAGCTCATTAACGCCCAATTGGACCCTCTAATCACTGAACACTAGCCTACGAGGGTCACATGATAGGCTAATCCTTTGAACTCTGATGCTTTTGAAAATGGGGACATTATATATATATATATATTGCATTCATATATATGTATATATATGATTATTCTTTATATATATATATATATATATTAATTATTCTTTATTTGTATGACTATCAAATATTGTATATATAGATATATTAATTATTCTTTATTTGTATGACTATCAAATATTGTATATTAAATGCATACTGTACACCAATCCCTTATGTGATCAATATCTGCTTCTTGTTTTGATATGCAGATTTTATTATCTTCTTTGATTTTCTTCCATATCAACTTATTGATTTCCTTCCTGGATGCCCTCGTTTGATTCCACCTTCCATATTTATACCATCCAAGAGATTTGTCTTTATTGGGAGACATGTCACTTCAAATGGATGTGTCTTTATAGAACAATCGCTGCCTTTGGTAATCACTGGCTTTGTTAACTAATCTAAATTGTCTCTAAATTCTATTCAACACATGATCGCTTCCTTTTGGGTAATATTTAATCCCTGCTAGCCTTAATAAAATTCACTGTTATCTACAAATCCATCGCTGCCTTTTATATTTATCTTAATTTAAACTGCATCTTATTTAGGGATCGCTGCTCTTTTAGTTTCTTTTAATTACTAATTATTATATTCATAATTTTCTTTGACTAATTCCTATCGATGCCACTAATATTTCTGTGGCCTGCGATTGATTAACTCATGGCATGCTGCGATCACTATTTGACCAGCGATGACCTTCAATTTAAAATGGGCTGTAAGCTGCTGTGGTATGATATATGCGGGGGGCATGACAATTGCACAACTCAAATGGCAGTACAACCCACTCATACAATTCTTTCCTTGTGAATGCAGTATTTCATGTCCTCTACCTTTACATGAACTTGATGATAGTCTGATTTCAAGTTCAATGTAGTGATATGTTATACTAATCCAATAAGTCAGTTGTCCTTGGAAGAGGGTACCAATTTTTGATAACAATCTTGTGCAGAGCGCTGTAGTTTTTTCACACCCTCCATGTTGCATCTTTCTTTTGTGATTGTCACAATTAAATGAACTACAAGGTGAAGCACTTGGGCGAATCTTTGTTTCAACAATTCTTATGATTGGTTCTTGACCTTTATTTGACTCCAAAATACATTGCCCATATAGCCTAAATTAGGCAATGGTGAATTGGGAAGCAATTGCTTTTCTTGCTCAACCTCTATTAGTTTTTGATATTCCTCCTTGAATGACTTTCCCCTTGTTTGTTCTTCATGAGTAGAAATACTTTCTAATAATTGGGTTGTCTGATTTGAAGGAAATACTTACCAACACGAGAACTTCCCTTCAATAGAATTGGAAAAATTTGAAGGAAATGTAGTTTGTAACACTTTCTACCATCAGTTTTGTCTGTTTTAATTGTCAGCAGTTTAACAATTGTAGGAATGTGCTCTTCAGAAGTTAATTCATAGGAAGCGTGTTCAAGGGGCTTTGTGCTGCACCTTATTATATTTCATGGATAAATGTCATTGGATGGATTCTTTAACATAAGTTTTACTAGTTTTTGTGTTGTCCGCACACCACAACAGGGTAACAAAATCAGATTATTCTGCTTAACTGAATGCATGTAAACAGGGATATTTCTATGATAATATGCTACTGTGAAATAAAGATTGGAAACACAAGGAAAGTATTAGTTACTTTCGATTGTTAGAATCATGAGTTTCCAAGATAGTTCAGTTCGGCATAAAAGTTATATTTTGTTTTGCAGTTAAATCTATCAAACAAATTGGTATCAGAAGGGAGTTTTCTACCTGACAGAGGAAGCCTGCGTGGAAGGTAATACATTCAGTATTGATTTAATGATTCATAATTTATTATTTGTCTAACCTGTCATGCTGATTCCAATA
>VDFB02370099.1:0-59394 GCA_007258455.2 Sequoia sempervirens
CATCTCATTCAATCCATAATTCAAGGATTACGAATCTTCACAACATGAATTAATATCAAATTCCTCCTTGAAAGTACAACCAAGTGCCTTTTCGGAGAGAGAGAATCCCCTTCTCCTCCGGCTTAATTATAGCCAAAACATTCCCTCAAACTAATGGTAAAACCGTTACTAAATTTGGCGTCTTCTTGTCTTCCATCGTCTTTTTGGAGACTACTAAAGATCAATCGAAATAATTAATTTGGCAAATGAAAGGGCATCGGGCAAGAAAACTGATCTTTACACCAATGGCCACTGAATAACCTTTCACTCAAACGAATAATTAATGAAGCTTTGGAGAACACCATATGATAGCACATGTTTACTGCCAACTAAGGGTATGATTTAATGTTGGTTTCAAATCAGTCATTAATTCGAACCAAGTTGTCATCCCATCAAATCTTAAGAGAAAAAGCACCAATGTCCGATTAGCCTTCTATAAATTCAACCAACATTACCACTCTTCGTCATTTAGAAGCATCCAACATGGTGAACAGTTAGAGTGATGGCGATTCTGCAAATGATTTCATTGTTCTGGAGGAGATTGAATGCAGTTCGTTGTTCAGGTATTTGTGAGATCAACTTAAAGAAGTCTTTGTGGTGCAGAGCGAGGTGGAAGAAGAGGTGCTTCGTAGTATCCTGGGCGAAGCGTTTTTAAGCCAGGCACATGTACACAATACCACCATGTTAGAGCGTTTCGTGTACATAGTCATTAGGACCTCTGGTCACCGCGACTGGGGTGTAAGAGCATTAGAATGTCTGGTGAGGCTTGAATCTCATCATCGTGTCAATGTAGCTATCGTTGGGCTTAGTCACTATCCTCAGAGTGGATTGGTAGGCGATGCCATTTGCATAGCGTTGACTTTTCAGAATGAGACTGTGGAGGAAGCAGTTGCTCTTCTTCATGCGAGAATTGTGAGGAATGATATGGGGCTCTTTGCCCAAGTCCTGCAATCACATGATAACCTGCTATCCTCCGCCCAGCTTGAACGCCTCCAGATTGTGGTTAAGGGAATTTGAGTCCTGATGTTTTCCCTGTGTGTCTGAACAAGAATATCTCTTTTTTTGCTTTTGTTATTGATATCTACTGGGTAATCGAATCAACCAATTTTGTAGTGTCGATGTTATATATACACATATATATAAATAAAATATCTTTTTCTATCTCTGCGTTACTATATGCATGGCTTTGTTCATTTTCTTGTTCATATCAAATCTGATTTCTTCATGTAATGCACTAATTTTGTAAATCAATACTCACTGCTTTTCATTAATTAATTGAAAGCACTTCCAAGCGAGAAAACGGGTAATTCATTGAACTTGATAAAACACCGCTCAGGTTTGAAAGACTTTAAAGAATGCCGCCCATAAACATAACTTGTAACATAAGCTAATGGATGACCTCTGAAATATGGTAATTAATCACACAGGTCAACAACACACGTAACTTTTTTCTTCAATAAGGCAATAGGTTACAGTAAAGTCATAAACACCGCCTAGACCTAGGGAATAACAACATAAGTGGCGAGGCAGACAATTAGCAAAACTAGTGAAAATCCCGCTCGGGTTCAAAATGAGCAATAAACCCCCGCCTAATGTAAGATTCTGACATGAGGCATAGTAAGGCAAGACAAGAATCAAATTTGAGGTAACAGTGGCTCTGATTGGGGACAAGGACTGCAAAGGACAAAAAGAACCCAACATATATGGCCAGTCTTTATCCATTGGGCACAAAGTCAAGATGAGAAGGAAACCAAACACAAACAACAAGCCAAAAATGAACACACCAAAATTGCAACTATTTACAAGGCAGGACCAACCTGCCAGAGATGGAAGGAAAGGTAAAGCAATCATACGAACCCGTTCACCAGCTGAGAGATAAATAATCCATTCCTGAAAAGACCCACTTTTTTGTAAAGCCTCCGAAGCAAATCAAGGAATATAAATGCCCTGGCATTGATACATAAGAAATTGTAACCATTGTCAAACGATCCTCCAAAAAGCCATTTTTCATCAAAAACTTCATTTTGCTGCCATTCAGTGGACACCAGACCCTTATTTATCAGCTGTTCTTCAATATCAAAACTCATCAACCTATATGTATCCAATTTTGGGGAGGGAAAACTTGGCGCATCACCATTCTCTTCCATTGACGAGGGATTAATGATTTCCCAAACGTTATCATGATTATAACCATCCTCCAACATTGAAGGACAAAATTCCACTTCAGACATAGACAAGTCAGCAATAGAATCCTTAAAGAGAGGATTATCATGTACTGCAAACTCATCAAAAATAAATAAAGGGTTGGCATTGATTGACCACTTCATTTTTTCCTAGGAAGCACCATATGCAAGACCTTCATTTTCCTCTAGATGAAAGCGTGTAGTCTCATCCACCACCTCTTTGAAAGAGAAAGCTTCGTATTCAGGGACGAAGAGGGAATTTGAAACTAGATCCTTTAACGTGGCCTCAGAAGGGAAAGATTCATTCTTGAAGTGAAAGGGAGAGACGATCAACGTTCTCTTCTGCAGCGTATCATCTTCATCATCACTAGATGAATTAGGCTCACTTTCATCCTCAAACGAGGTATATAAAGTGAAGGCCTGATCATTGCAATGTTGGTCTTGTCCTTCATTTAACCGCTGCATGTGGCCAAAAACTGTCAGATTAATATCTTTAGCTGTCGGGCGAGGAGATTTTATCTCTTCATGAAATTTAATTGAGGATTCAAGAGATGGCTTGCAACTAACTTAAAGCTTCGCACTGTCACCTAGTTTCCATTTTCCCACAGCTATAAAATCATCCTCAACACTTGCTTCTAATTGAGCCCTTTCAATTCCTTGAATTTCATCTCTTTTGAGGATTAGTTGAATATCAAGTTCCAGAGCATAAATAAATATATGAAACTGGATCTCCTTACTGGGCCTTTCTGGAGCAGGAATTCGTTGAAGCAACTGATTGAAATGGTATACACAATCCCTCATTGTCTCAACTGTATCCTTCATGATCTGAAAAAAAAGTTGTAGGGTGGCCGCGATATTGACTGGGATTTTATAACGTTGGAAATTTTTTATTTTAAGAATATTCCATCCTATAATGCTTCCCTTTTCAAGTCCTAAGTACCACTCTGTCGCCTTCTCAATTAAGCTGTCGGTAAAGATTCTTACAAAAGCGTCTTCTTGTTGAATTCCCAAAATTCTACTTATTGCAGTCATAGCCACGATGTGTTCTTCAGGGTCTTGTCCATCTTGACCAGAAAATTTAGTAAATCTTTTCCGAGAACCATTGGGTAAGTCATGATATTGTGACAAGACAAGAGGGCCAGTGTGATTACACCAAAGATCCGAGGCCATCGATGATTAGAGTCGCCAACTCACAAGGGAGTAAAAAGAACTGGGAAAGAAAATTACCAAGTTAATTTCTAGGTGGTGGACAAGTTGGAGGTGGATTCCCAGGTTGATGAAGGGGCGGGCCCCGTGGATGATGGAATGGTTGATTAGGCTGATGATCAAGATGACGGGGAGGATTGTCGTAGTACACGAATACCAACCTCATAGGGCGTTCTACTACAAGTGCAGGTGGGCGCTGGGCCAACTCTTCCTCTTCTTCCAAGGCAAGATTCGTTCACATATAATCTGTTGCGTTCCTCTTGTATCTCCAGGCGAGCATATTCAATTGTGAAATGATGTCTTCTTGTTTTGCTCCTTTCCAATCTAAATCCGGCTGCAAAACAAGAAACACATCATAATGAGGAAGTACCATCTTGCCACATGACGCCACAGATGTTAGATATTTTCAATCAATTCCATTTCCCCAGTAGAGTCGGCAAAAATCTATTAGCGAATGAAATGGCCACCTAAAACAAATCAACAATTTTGACTCTAGTTCGCCCTAAGGCACTGAAAACTATCGCTAAAATCTCTAGAAACGTTACAATTGCATTTGTGACTTTCCTTTGAATTTTAGAGGTACAACTCCCTTTTAAGATCTTCAACTTATTGGAAAACACTGAAAACAAAACTAGGGTGTGCTTTTAACCATAAAGTAGTAAGGTTCAGACGCCAGTTCATAAATATGATACTAATGCAGATGTGAAAGCAGAAGGCCATAATTAATCAATGCAAAGATTGAAAAACCTATGACTGATATAACATGGCAGATGAGTTCATACAATAATAAATGGATGCCATCAAGTGCATCTCACAAAGAAGATATAACTCTACTACACACACGATACAAATATTAGTACGCTAGCATCTCATTCAATCCATAATTCAAGGATTATGAATCTTCACAGCATGAATTAATATCAAATTCCTCCTTGAAAGTACAACCAAGTGCCTTTTCGGAGAGAGAATCCCCTTCTCCTTCGGCTTAATTATATATATAGCCAAAACATTCCCTCAAACTAATGGTAAAACTGTCACTAAATCTGGTGTCTTCTTGTCTTCCATCGTCTTTTTGGAGACTACTAAAGATCAATTGAAATAATTAATCTGGCAAATGAAAGGGCATTGGGCAAGAAAATTGATCTTTACACCAACGGCCACCGAATAACCTTTCACACAAATGAATAATTAACGAAGCTTTGGAGAATACCATATGATAGCACGTGTTTACTGCCAACTAAGGGTATGATTTAATGCTGGTTTCAAATCAGCCATTAATTCGAATCAAGTTATCATCCCACCAAACTAAGAGAAAAAGCGCCAATGTCTGACGAGCCCTCTATAAATTCAACCAACGTTACCACTTTTTGTCATTCAAAAGCATCCAACATGGCAAGCACTTAGAGTGATGGCAATTCTGCAAATGATTTCATTGTTTTGGAGGAGATTGAATGCATTTCGTTGTTCAGGTATCTGTCAGATCAATTGAAAGTAGTCTTTGTGGTGTAGAGTGAGGTGGAAGAAGAGGTGCTTTGTAGTATTCTGGGTGAAGTGTTTCTGAGCTAGGCACATGTACACAATACCACCATGTTAGAGCGTTTCGTGTACACGGTCATCAGGACCTCTGGTCGCTACGATTGGGGTGTAAGAGCATTAGAATGTTTGGTGAGGGCTGAATTTCATCATCGTGTCAATGTAGCTATTGTTGGGCTTAGTCACTATCCTCAGAGTGGACTGGTAGGCGACACCATTTGCATAGCGTTGGCTCTTCAAAACGGGACCGTGGAGGAAGCGGTTGCTCTTCTTCGTGCAGGAATTGTGAGGAATGATATGGGGCTCTCTGCCCAATTCCCGCAATCACATGATAACCTGCTATCCTCCGCTTAGCTTGAACGCCTCCATATTGTGGTTGAGGGCATCCAAGTCCTGATGTTTTCCCTATGTGTCTGAACAAGAATATCTCTTTTTTTGCTTTTGTTATCGATATCTACTGGGTAATCGAATCACCCAATTTTGTAGTGTCGATGCTATGTACACACATATATAAATAAAATATCTTTTTCTATCTCTGTGTTACTATATGCATGGCTTTGTTCATTTTCTTGTTCATATCAAATCTAATTTCTTCATGTAATGCACTAATTTTGTAAATCAATACTCACTAATTTTCATTAATTAATTGAAAGCGCTTCCAGGTGGGAAAACGGGTAATTCATTGACCTTGATAAAACATCGCTTAGGTTTGAAAGACTTTAAAGAATGTTGCCCATAAACATAACTTGTAACATAAGCTAACAAATGACCTCTAACAAATGGTAATTAATCACACGGGTCACTAACATGCGATTTTTTTTTCTTCAATAAGGCAATAGGTTACTGTAAAGTCATAAACACCGCCTAGACCTAGGGAATAACAACATAAGTGGCGAGGTGAACAATTGGCAAAACTAGTGAAAATTCCGCCTGTGTTCGAAATGAGCCATAAACCCCCGACTAATGTAAGATTCCGACATGAGGTATAGTAAGGCAAGACAAGAATCAAATTTGAGGTAACAAGACCCAAACATTTTTTCTTTTTCTTGTGCTTGCAAGTATTTTGAGAGCACTCAATCACACATAGGTTTGCAATTGGTTGTTTATTGTTCATTCCTTTTATTAGATCTTATTACTTAGTTTATTTTTGTATACACCTAAAAATGGTCTGGATAATCTAATTAATTAAATACGATTTATTTGATTAATTAACCTTTAATTCCTCTACTATTAAATAAATATAAATATTTATTTATATAGTTCACATTTAATTCTTCCATCTTTATTATATTATTTCCTCTTAATTAAATAAACAAATTTAATACTTTGTTTTATTTAATTATTATTATCGAATTCTTCACTAATTCTTCCATCTTAATCACACCATTTCATCTAAATTAAATAAACAAGTTTAATACTTTGTTTGATTTAATTATCATATTTCTTCCATATTTCTTTAATAAACATAGACTTCTATAGTTTGTTTTATTAAATTAAATATCTTCTTTTCCTAAATTGAATAAATCTAAATATTCAATTGAAATATATTCTACAACTAATCATATCCACCTACCAAATTAGGTATGAAATGTCTAATTTAATTCATCTCAACCCTCAGGGAAAAATTTGGAGACAAATTGGAGACAAATTTGCAGGAAAACTTCATCTTCCTTTCATTGATTCTTTCTATCATCTGGCTGAATGTTTTTGTGGGGAGGAACAATCTCCATAATCAACTCAGGCTTCTTCATCCTTCACCATTCAATCCTTCAAATCAAATCCAGACCTTTGCTTTGCTGCCCCTTCACAAATGTGCTGCTGAGAATCTATAAATACAACCTCTGTCTACAAGAAAAACATCCAACTTTGTGCAAACTTACTCTAGAAAAATACATTTACAACAATCAAACATTTTAGCAAATAGCATATCATTTAGTTTATAATCATGTCTTTCATCATAGATTGCATCTTAATATAGTTTCCATTGTCATATCACAACATATAGCTTTCATTATCAACAATCAGTATCATAGTTTTTACATCATATAGCTTGCATATCATTTAAACAACATATAGTTTATCATTCTCATTCTCTAGACTGACATTTTAATAGTCATAATGCTTACAAAATCTGAGAGCCCCATGACTTAATAAATCTTTGGAGATAGAGAGCAATATGACGCTTTCAATAGATTCTTGCTTAAATTAGATTAATCTTTGTTTAGATTTATTGATATAATGTCTTATTGATTGTGTTGATTATCAATTACACATGTTTTACTCACATAAATTGGCACCCACCGTGGGGCCGAAAAAACCCCATTTTTAACATCTTTTTTTGAAAAGTATGCTTGCAGGCTTATGACGTGTTTTGTTTTAGTGCGATCGAGAGTTTTTGCGGCGCATACGACAGATTTTCTAGTGCATCCAAGCACTGTTCTAGCTCATTCACAAAATCTTCCAGCGCATCCACAGTCTGTTTTAGCACATTCGAGTTTTTGTTTCATTAGACAAGGGGTTTTCTTTTAGCGCATAGACCTTTTATTTTGGTGCATCCATCAATTTTTATAGCGCATATAACTATTATTATAGCGCATTTACATTATGTTTTAGCACATCTGATAACTGTTGTGGTGGATCTGAGTATTTTAGCAGAATTTTAAAAATCTGAGGACTAATCATTGTTTTTTGTGTTGCAGGTGCAAAATATGCTTGTCAAAGATGATGGTCAGAAACATTTACGCTGGTCAAAGACAAAAACTTGCAAATTACTAATAATGTTTGCAGGAATTTTAAATTTGATTATTGTCTTTCCTTTGGTTAAGATAATGAATCTAGCTTAATTAATCAACTAGTTTGAACCCCATGTTCTCTGTGTTTCGAAAGCAATAGGCTTATGCTTTCCCCTTAACTGGGTGATTAGAATGCTAGACTTGTTATCCTGCTTTATTAAATCCTTTAGAAGGCCTACCATAGTGGGAAAAAGTATTCACCCTACGAGAACGACTTAAGTGGGAACAACTAAAACCAGGTTTTCCAATCCACTATAATTAAAAGTGAATTTGGGGAAATCCACAATTCAACGGAAGTGTGCAAGATAACCATTCCCAAAATCTTTATTTTAAAGATTGGGAGGTCTCTTGAGGGAGTTTATCATTTGTTGCTCCAAATGGATATCCTATCTACGAACTTTAGTGAATAATCCAACCATGTTAGTTTCCGAACACTTTTTATATTACGGTGCAAGGGGAGGGAAGAATCTGTTGATGTTACATGCAGCGTCTGGAATAATCTTCCAGCGATCTTCTTATTGGTGAATAAATTAAATAATAGCTCTAAGCTATTTAATTTATGGAGTCTCAAGAGGCGTGAATTTTTGTAGAAGACACTTCTATTTGTTAAGAGTATAATTATTAATGAAAAGGCACGTTTATCTTATCAAGGCCGACCTTGTTGCAAGAGGCACAATTTTCTATAAGACGTCTTCTTGATGGTGGCCAACTTGGTACTTGGAAAAGACGCATCCACTCCTTCAGTTTGTATATATACTTGATGGCATTCTCATTGTTCATTATCAAGTTTAAGTTAAGTTGACTATTAGTCATTGAAGTAGAAGTGCGAATTGTCTAGAAGAGGAAATTCTGGAGAACATTTTATTGGAGGCTGAGTTCTATCAGCATTATAGTTTTGTGTTGCATCACTCCTTGGTGCATAATTTTGGGCCTATATATCGGCCTCTTGTAAGAAGATCATTTTTGAGACAATTCAATAAATAAGTGTTATATTGTTGCTGGGTTTTTCTCCCTCAAGAGGAGGGTTTTCCCAGGGTATCTGTTGTGTTATTGTGTTTGATTTTAAATTAATTTCTTGTGCATTAAATCTGATCATAAAATTTATAGAATCTGCCCCCAAGACACTCACCATATAACTATCAGAGACCCTGTCCAAAAGTGGAGGATTCAACTTTGGTTAAGACTTAGAAAAGGAAAAAACACGGGTGTCCTCTAGGGGGTGACAGGGCTGTGTGAGTTGACATAGTTGCAAGCTATGGGCTGTGATATTCTAAGTGACCTACTTGACAATTAGAAAAGTGCTTGAACTGTCTTTATTTGTGTCAAACCTGTGAAAATTGAAAGAATCAAATATGATTCTAGAACTCACTACATGTTTAAAACATAGGATTTGAAACAACTGTTTACAATCTAGCTTTTGTGTGTGAGATTATTTTCAAAGGTATCATCCAATTAGATCATCAAAATCCGAGATTGTCAAGCAAAATACCCATCCACTATATTCAATGGTTAGAAAATTACACCTTGGAATTAATCATCTTACTGAGAAAAACCAGAACAAACAGACAAAACTGTGAAAATATTGACAATTTTTAGTTTAGCGAATCCACAGTCTGTTTTAGCACATACATCCTGTCTTTCAGCGCATTTTCCGTCCAAATAGCGCATACAAACACTGTTTCAGCACATATGCCTTACCTTATAGCGCATCTGCACAGTTTGTCACCATAATTTACCAGTATCTTGGCGCAACCACCCTCTGTTTGAGTGCATATACCCTATATTCTGGCGCATTCACATAATTTTTCAGCGCATACACAGTATGTTTTAGCGCATCTAAGGTCTATTATAGCGCATCCATAGAACGAAAAACCAGAGAGCTATTTTCCCATCAGTCAAACAGTTAACATCGAAATTTGGATTAGAACAAAAACATTTTCTCAGTCCAACCAGTGTCTTAAACTTGGAAAAATAGGAACTTGCAAGTCAAATTCTTTCAAATTAAACCAAGATCTTACAATTTTAAAGTGTCTAATCACCAAACACAACTTTTAATTATTACGTTAAGTTTCATTATCAGGATCAATCATCCTACAATCACGAAACGAAACAAAATAATCAGATTTTTAACTTAGTCCTTATCAATAGGATTTATCATTCTATTCGACTTAAGCTAATACCATTTGGCACTCACCCAAACAAAAAGATCAAAGTTTAGTAAAAATAACAACACTTGTATGCCAATTTTGACAAGGTTACAAAGACAGAAACTTAGAGAAAAAGAAATTGAAACACCAAATACCATGGCTGAAGAAAATCCCTTTCACATATTCCACCAAAATGATGCAAATGAAATAACCCAAGAGGATATCCAAACTGTACAACAAGATCCTAATTTTCACAAATTAATGGAAAAAGTTTTAGAACAAGATATGGAAAAATACCTTTTGATGCTAGCTGAACTAGGAGCAAAACTTCCAAAGGACTTTGACGTTAATCGATTAAAAGAAGCACCTAAAGTAGCTAAAACTGAAACACAAAACACACAAAACATAGATAAAGTGAATTCCTTAACACATCAAATGCAAAACTTGCAACAACTTCAAGATATGCAAAAAGGAACCATGAAAAGGTACTCATTATAGGACATTTTCCCTTACCCTTTTGATCCAAGTGTGGACATGATACCGTTTCCTAGACATTGTGAATTCCCAAAATACAAGTACAAGGGTAAAACGGATCCAATTGATCATGTGAGAATTTAGAACCATGAGTTTAGAATTTGCGCAAGAGGACACTTATCTAATGAGGTTATTTCCAAGATGCTTAGGAGGTCAATGTATGGAATGGTTCTCTAAACTACAACTAGGAATTCGATCTTTTGAAGAACTAGTCAACACGTTTAT
This sequence comes from Sequoia sempervirens, assembly GCA_007258455.2. Taxonomy (NCBI): domain Eukaryota; kingdom Viridiplantae; phylum Streptophyta; class Pinopsida; order Cupressales; family Cupressaceae; genus Sequoia; species Sequoia sempervirens. The sequence continues at coordinate 10,660 of VDFB02370099.1, forward strand.
CTCACAATTCTCCTATAATATTCAACATGAGATAACAATAAAGGACCTTTAAAATACCAAACAAAAGAAAGGTGAAACATTCCTCTCATTTCTACAATGATGGCGAAGGATGTTTGCTAGGTATCCTCGTTCCATACCTAAAGAGGAAAAGATGGAACTATTCATTGACAATCTAACTGATGAAATGAGCTACTACAATGTCCACCAACATTTGAGGTGGTCATTGAAAATGGGCTCAAGATCGAAGAAGCCTTGGTCAAAAGAGGGGTAATAAAACATTACAATGAAGGATCAGACAATACAAACTCCTCAAATCACTACAACAATGATAAACCCAAGTTTTGGCAAAAGAATAGAAATACTGGTAACAATGATGCTACAAATGAAACACAAAACGCGAAACTGGTATTTAACTTGACGACAACAACTGCAAAGACCAATCAAAACAATGACCAAAACATCAATTAAAATGTCAATCAAAACAACAATCCGAACAATGGAGAATCTAAACCACAATCATATCAAAGACCATCAAATTGACGAAGATTCACACCATTGGGGCAAACACTAGAATCGACAATGAGAGAACTTCTTGCAAATGGATTTATCACATTACCTGAAGCAAGAAATTGGGAACCAAAAGTAAAACCATCATGGTGGAATGACGCAGACTATTGTGATTTTCATAAGAACAAAGGACATAAAATGAATGATTGTATGCAGTTGAAACGTCTAGTACAAGATTTGATTGACAACAGGAAGACATATGTAGAAGGATATCAAACGAACAATGATCATAGTGCATTTAAAAATTCTTTACCAAATTATGAAAAGGGAGAATCTTCTTTTGCAAATAGTAAAGGTAAAACTGTAAACTACATTTATGACAACACTATTCATTGTATTTCTATGGTTGAGAAGAATGATACCACTGATAATCGAATTGATAATGTTGGAATCAATGACATCATACCATTAAATATGATCCCAAACATGGTCCCATCCAGCAATCGGATTAATGTCATAAAAATCAAGGAAAACCAAGATCATCAACCAGTTAATGCGACAACAAGGGGGCAATCCAAGGTAATATTGAAAGGAGTTTCATTTAAAACCATTACTACTCCTTCAAATCAGTACAACATAGTCGATCAACTACAGAAAATTCCAGTACAAATATCAATTTTGGAACTCCTCAAAATCTCACCATCTCATAAGAAGGTTTTGGAACAAGCTCTTGTGGCCACAACAGTACCTCATAATCTAGATGTTTATCAATTCCAGGCTATGGTGGGACACTTAACCACGCCTCATTGCCTATCATTTTTTGAACAAGATGATGTATCACTTACTCATCCGCACAATGCCGCCCTTCATATTGAAGTTTTAATCCATAAACACCGGGTAAAGTGTGTCTTAATAGATGGTGGAGCTGGTTTAAACATTTTCACTTTAAAACTAATCCGTGTACTAGGATATTCTGATAATGCTATTGATGTCAAAAGGAAAATCACAATCAAAGCCTATGATGAAGAAGAGAGATCCTCCAAGGGATTGATTGTATTTCCTATTCAAGTGGGACCAATTGTGAAGAATATAGTTTTCAAAGTGTTAGACAAAGAACTAACTTATAATATACTCTTGGGATGTCCCTGGATTCATGAAATTCAAGCCGTACCTTCAACTTATCATCAGTGTTTAAAGTTTCCTATCAATAGACAAGAAATCACTATTTCAGCTGACTACAACAATCCCCAATATTGTAGCATGCTTAAAATAGCTCAACACTTTTGTGCCCCATAATAGGGAAGCAAACACTTCTAGTTCATCCAACGGTGAAAGGTAACTAAATGTTGTATCTAAATGGGTTGAGAAAAAGGGCCAATCAAAAGAGACAAGTGTTGATGACTCCAATACATCAAACAATGAAGCTCAACTGGATTCTCTATCACAACAATTCATAGAAAAGATCCAGTTAATAGACAAAGGCATGGGAGAATATTTCATTGAACAATCTTTGTGTTTTTCATAGTTGTTTCCATCTCCGAGATCATATGGGCAACCATCAACATCAATACAACCATCATCACAACCTAGGGAAGCAAACACTTCTAGTTCATCCAACGGTGAAAGGTAACTAAACGTTGTATCTAAATGGGTTGAGAAAAAGGGCCAATCAAAAGAGACAAGTGTTGATGACTCCTATACATCAAACAATGAAGCTCAACTGGATTCTCTATCACAACAATTCGTAGAAAAGATCTAGTTAACAGACAAAGGCATGGGAGAATATTCCATTGAACAATCTTTGTGTTTTTCATAGTTGTTTCCATCTCTGAGATCATATGGGCAACCATCAACATCAACACAACCATCATCACAACCTAGGGAAGCAAACACTTCTAGTTCATCCAACGGTGAAAGGTAACTAAACGTTGTATCTAAATGGGTTGAGAAAAAGGGCCAATCAAAAGAGACAAGTGTTATGACTCCAATACATCAAACAATGAAGCTCAACTGGATTCTCTATCACATCAATTCGTAGAAAAGATCTAGTTAACAAACAAAGGCATGGGAGAATATTCCATTGAACAATCTTTGTTTTTTTCATAGTTGTTTCCATCTCCGAGATCATATGGGCAACCATCAACATCAACACAACCATCATCACAACCTACTACGGTTTTAATTGATAGATTTGTAAAGGAAGGTACTCTAGAGGACAAATATGAAGATAAGGCCATCCTCAATTGGCTCTACAAAGACGAGGAAGCATCTACATCGGCAACTATCAGCATAAAGACAAATCAATATGGAAAGGGAAAAACAATATTAGAGAAAATGGGGTATGAAGGACAAGAACCTATTAGCAAAAGAAAAGAAGGAATTGTAGAACCCATCCAACCTTTCACACTTCAGCCAAAGGACACGACATGACTGGGTTATATAGGGGAAACAAAAGAAGAAAACACTTAGAGTTGTAGAAAGAATCCTTCAAATGTGGGATAGTTCTGAAATAGATTCCAATGAATATGAGTGGATTCTTTATCTAAAGCATCATACAAGGACATACCAATTGATATCATAAAAGAGTATGCATCCACATGCGAGGAGGGAAAAAGCTTAGGGACTAGACCCCTTGTATTTGGATCACAAAATATTGATGACTCAAGTGAGGATGGACAAATATCGAGTGAGATAGATGACTTGGAAGAGAGTAATATCATAGACTTTGACATCACCATTGACAACTTTGACAACATTGCTATCAGAACCCTTACTGTCGTTGAACTTAGCCAATTTGATGACCTTTTACCCTTAATGCATCTTGAACTTCTCGATTGGGAACCAAGTGAACCTATCAATATTCCTACCTTTGCGAATGATGACACTATCATACATTTCCTTTGTTGTGACGAACCTGACACAAGTTCTAATCATAATTCTCATAATGATGCTTCAGGTCAGGGTGTCAAATTTTTCAGTTGCAAAATTGAAAACAAGAATAATGGATCTAATGGTGAAAACCATTTAATGGCAACATTAGATCTTGAAAAAGTAAAAATAAAGAACGCATCTGATGGTGAAAACCTCTCCGAGGCACCAAAAGATGGGAGATTTGACACCCTTCCAGAACACTATCATGAAAGATCATTAGTATTGGTGGAGCTCTCTGAGGCACCAAAAGATGGGAGATTTGACACCCTTCCCAAACACTATCATAAAAGATCATCAGTATTGGTGGAGCCTACACAATCTATCAATATTGGCACCACAGAAAAGGAAAAGACTCTACATTTGGCAGGGTCTATGACTGAACAAGAAACACCTGAATTCACCAAGTTATTTGAAGAAAGACATATTAACTTTGCTTGGTCTTACTCTGATATGTTAGGTTTAGACCCAGATCTTCTAATGCATCATTTATCTCTACCATTTGGGATAAAACCTGTAAAACAAAAACTAAGAAAAAATGCATCCACATATCGCCTTGATGGTAAAGGCTGAGCTGAAAAAGTTGTTAGATGCAAGATTCATCAAATCTATTGATTATCCTGAGTGGATTTCTAATATTGTACTTGTTTTTAAATCGGATAATAGTATCATAATATGTACTGACTTCAGAGATCTTAACAAGGCATGTCCAAAGGACAATTTTCCTTTACCAAACATTGACATTATTGTCAACTTAACAACAGGACATGCCATGTTATCACTAATGGATGGCTTCTCAAGGTATAACCAAATCAAAATAGCACCAGAGGATCAAGAGAAAACAACATTCACGTGTCCATGAGGAACGTTCTGCTGGAATGTCATGCCTTTTGGTTTGAAAAACACAGGAGCAACATATCAGCGAGCAATGACCATGATCTTCCATGACATGATGCATACTTTTATGGAAGATTACGTGGATGATATATTAGGAAAATCATATACCAGAGAAGGGCATCTAAAGATCTTGGATAAAATCTTTACTAGATTAGAGAAGTTCAATGTTAGATTAAATCCTAAGAATTGTGTGTTTGGTGTAACATCAACAAAGCTCCTAGGATACATATTGTTAGAAACGGGTATCAAAGTGGATCCTGCCAAGGTAAAGGCTATAATGGAAATATCGCTACCGAAGAATATCAGTCAACTATGATCTCTACAAGGCAGGCTACAATCAATCAGGAGATTTATCTCCCAATTAGCAGACAAATGTCATCCATTCAAGCATTTGCTACATAAGAATGTCTCGTTCAAATGGTATCAAGGGTGTGAAAAAACTTTCAATCAAATAAAGGAATATCTGATGTTGCCACTCATACTAATGCCACCTACAAAAGATAGACCCTTATTACTATACATTGCAACAACTGAGATTTCTTTGGGAGTTCTATTAGCACAGGAAGATGCTGAGGGAAGGGAACATGCTATCTATTATATCAGCAGGACTTTGAATGGTTATGAGATAAATTACACCATCGAAAAAGCTTGGTTGGCGGTGGTATTTTCTACCTAGCATTTGCTACATTACATGTTAACCCACACAGTCAAACCCATAGCGAAGATTGATTTGTTAAAGTATTTACTCAGCAAGGCGGCTCTAACAGGAAGACTAGCCAAGTGGGTCATGATCTTGAGTGAATTTGATATCTAGTATGTGAATCGAAGAGCCATCAAGGGTCAAGTGATAGTCGATCAGTTAGCTAAAGCTCCATTACTAGATGATCATCCGATGAACATTGAGTTTCCTGATGCAAACATTCTTACTGTGACAACACAACAATGTAGGCTTTATTTTGATGGGTCCTACACAATGTGGGTCAGGTGTGGGAATTGTATTTGTTACACCTCAAGGACATACCATCCCAAATTCCTATAGACTCATGTTTCCATGTACAAATAATGTAGTAGAATATGAGGCATTAATTATTGGCATCAAAGTGGCAGTTGAATGGAAAATCACAGAGCTACAAGTATATGGAGATTCACAACTAGTCATTTACCAGGTAAATGATGAATATCAGACAAAAGATGAGAAGTTGATGCCATATAAGAAAATGGTGGATGATATTAAAAAGTATTTTGCGGATATCAAGTTTGAACAGATTCCCAAGGCAGAAAATAAAGCTGCAGATGCTATGGCGACGATTGCTTCTCTCTTACAGTTTCTAGAAAAGCGAGGTCGATATGAGTTTATGGTGGAAAAAGTGTCTAATGTTGCTTATGATAATCCAAAATCTCAAACCATATGCCAATTAGTTGACATTGAATCCTCAATTTATGGAAAGATCTATGCTTACCTAAAAGACAATATCCTTCCTCTTGATCTTTCCAGAAACCGAAAATGCAACTTCATTCACCAAATCACACGACATACCTTAATTGCTGACATACTTTACCGTCAAGGTCTAGATGGTACTCTCCTTCGGTGTCTAAAACATAACAAGTTCGAGACAACTTTACGTGAGGTTCATGAAGGTATTTGTGGAACTCATTCAAGTGGACTAACCCTAGCAAAGAAACTCCTCCATTTGGGGTATTACTGGCCAAACATGGAAAATGAGTCTTTTCAATTTGTTAAGAAGTGTGAAAAATGTCAAATACATGGTAATCTAATTCATGCACCGACACAAGAATTGCAACCATTCACTTCAACATGGCCTTTTTTTCAGTGGGGGCTAGACCTGGTAGGAAAGATTAATCCATCTTCATCCAATGGACACAAATTCATAATCACAACAACAAAGTACTTTACAAAGTGGATAGAAGCGGTTCCCTTAACAAAAATCACAGGAAAAAAAATTTCTTCTTTCATACTGAATTACCTTACCTATAGGTATGAATTCCTTAGTCCATTGTCACAAACAATGGTCGACCTTTTAAGAATCAGGATGTGCAGTAACTGTGTGAGAGGTTTCATATCCAATATCGTTTTTCAACACCATACTATCCTCAAGGAAATGGCCAGACAGAGGCCTCTAACAAAACTATTCTGAAAATCCTGAAGAAGACTGTCAACGATGTTGGACGTGATTGACACTTTCAATTAAATCCTACTCTTTGGGCATACCAAACCATCATCAAGACATCTACAAGAGATACACCATATGCCTTGGTATATGGATCATAGGCCATACTACCTATTGAGGTTGAAATACCATCACTCTGTGTGTCAGTGAAGGGAATTATTTCAGATGAGGATTATAGAGTGTCTAGAATTCAAGAGCTGGAACTGCTGGATGAACGTCGTCAACAAGCTGTGAACCATTTAAAGGAATATCAATAGAGAATGTCCAAAAGCTACAATCATAGAGTAAAACCTAGAACATTTTAGGTTGGTGACTTGGTCCTAAAAGAAAACCATCGTAATCAACAAGACAGAGAAAAGAAAGGGAAGTTTGAACCTAACTAGCTAGGTCCCTTTGTTATCATATCAGCCTATGGATCTAGAGCCTATCAGTTGTCTACACCTGAAGGGGATTTGTTTGATGAACCTATCAACAGTATCCATCTCAGGAAATTCTATACCTGAATTATCGAGTGCACAGTTGAAATGGTCACCTTGATGAAAACCTGGCAAACAAGCATCATGGTGACATAAAATTACAAACAAATCAGAAAAATAGAAAATAAAAAAAATATATGAAAGGAAAAAAAGACAAAAAAATCATAAAGTCTGAAAAAGTGCAATAAAAACACGTAGTGAAAACCTAGAAACATGCGCTACTTGTGATTTAAACTAGCTTTTCCGTCTAGTTGAGACATGTCTTGATCTTACACTTTCGCCATCATTCCATTTATCATTTGATAGAAGGACTTCTTGTACATATCTTGAAAATGTGGTCATGTCTCACCCTAGCTTGGGGGAAAATACTGAACTCATTGGGGGCAATAAACTTGAGCTTAAATAAATAGACAAACAACAGTATGACAACACAACAAACACAATGATCATTGGGAAACTCAACATTGAACATACATCAAACATCAGAACATTTCAGGAAATCAACCATCCACATCAAAATAGCTGAAATCATATCAATCCAAACAACTGTAGATGGATGATACTCTTTTGAATAATGATTTTATCACTTTCAACTTGAATGTTCAAATGTTGTACTTTGATTTTTGTTATCATTTCTTTGGAGCAACTCAATGATGTATTGAACTAGAGAAGCTAGGAAGGAGAATGGTATTTTATTTTTCTACTGTCTATGAATTGATCATTATTGTTGTGTGAATTGTCTCGAGATGTGCTCTACAAAGTATCATTAATGACATTCATAATTCACATAGTAAAATGATTGATTCTTGTCTGTTTACACAATAAATGCTTAGGTCATCTTGGTTAAATTATACCTAGATGCTTGTGTTAACTTGCAATATCAAAAATCATGAAAGTAGTACTCAAGTCATCATTGGTCTACATTATACCATTGATGCTTGTACTCACTTTCAACATTTTAAAAGCTCAATGATGATAAAAATCACGATAAATGGACTGTTAAAATGACAATGCTTGCATATAGATTTTGCATGGTAAAATTAGATTGCATTCATGTTAGTTTTGCATCTGCAGAGTATTTGTTACAAAAGCTAGTGAAGGATTCAAAAGTGATGTTATCTTTTCTCATTAATGGATGGAGTATACTTGACATTAACAAAAACATCATCATTATCATGTAATTGCATAATAATTTCCATTACATACATTAGAAAGCATTTATCATTTCATTTCATCATTCATGCATTCCACCATATATTCTGCATCACATCATATTTTTCAAAACATCACATCATCTAAATTGCATAAGAAAAAAATAAAATAAAAATCAGCTACATAAGTGCATTTTCATTAACATTATCATAATCATACATTGCACATTAGAAGTATCATTGTATTAATCATTCATTCATCTATTCATTACATCATATAACCACATTTGAAATGAAAACAAAAAAACAAAAATGCATCATATTTCATTTACATCATTTTGTCATATATCATTAAAGCAACACATCCAAAATCATGTATATAGTTACATTACCATATTATTTATATATATTCATTATCATAAATTACATCCATAAAATCATAAAATAAATCATCACATGGCATATAGAACAAGAAATTAAATGCATCCATCATAGAACCATATAGAACAAATATAGATCGATCAATCCGCCGCATATCATATAGATCTCAAAAATCATAATGTCAAGTATACAATGATGTCTGAAATGAAAAGATATACAATATAAAAAATGGCTGTGAATCAAAAAAACTGGAGTGTACATCATGTCTCAAATATATTATGGAATCAAATCATGAAGCTATGTGGTGCTAGCTCTAGACGGTGCAGGCATCTCTGGGCCAGTACCTCCCCCACTAGACGTACCGGGATCTCTTGGATCTCTCCGTGGAGGCTGTGTTACACTCGTGCTAACAGTATTGGACTGGCTCTTGTCTGATTAAGACTGGGCATAACTAACTCTCTGCTTGGAGGGAACAACATCATGGTACTTGCCTCTATAATACTTCGCCTCTCTACCCACACAGAGAACCTCTCTCATGTAATCGACCACAGATGTACCATCAACCAATCTCTGTAATCTCTTAGCTGTCACCTATGCCTGCTCTGCAACTTGTCTAGCTGCATCTCTCTTGACCGTCAAAGAGACAATCTATGCCTGTACCTGAGCAAGAGTCTGTGCGTGGGCCTGGGCTTGTGACTGCATCTGAGTCTGTGTTTGTACTAATAAACTCCGGGCCTGAATCAACTGACCCTGTAATGTCTATACTTGCACCTGTAAACTCGCAATCTGAGTCTGCTAACTCTGGGAAGGTACACAAATATGGACACACTACTTGGTGGGAGCTATCAGTGATCGCCTCTTACAAGGCACCATGAAGTCTCTGACACTCGATGAGGAACCCACTGCACCTGATCCACCCACTCCACCGCCTCCACCTCCACCTCCACCACCATCTCCTCCACTGCCTCCACCTCCATCTCCATCATCTCCATCTCCCTCCTCATCACCACTGCTCTCAACATCCATTAGGGAAAATTTACATAAAAAATGGGCCTCCTAAGGAACTTTAAAAAAACAAAAATTATTTCATATAATAAAATTATTTAAATATAAAAAATATAAATTACTTAACAACATGAGTTAAGTGGGGACACACGTTTCTATTAGAATTCCTTAAAAAACTGAAGTCCATGATTTTTTAAAAGTGGTAACATATATTTCTATTATAATTTATTAAAATACTCAAGTTCACTTTCTTCATTATTTATTTTCTATTTAAAAACTCTTAAACTCAAGTTTGGTAACTTATATTTCTATTATAATTTATTAAAAAAGTCAAGTTGAGTTTCTTTTCTTGATTATTTGTTTTTTTAAATTATTTGTTTTTATTAAAAAAGTGGCAAAGTAAAAGTAACTTTAGATATTTTATTTTTTACTTAGTATTTTATTTTATATATATATGATTTTATAGATTTAGATTTATTATGTTATGTACGTTTATTTAAATAAACACGTTTATAGGTTTTATAATAGTATATTTATATTTAAAAAAGTAGATGAGGGATATCTTTTTCCATAATCTCTTTTGATTTTCTCATTTTCTTTCCTTTGCAAATTTTTTTGGTTTTTAATTTTTAATTTTTCCAATTATTTTTTCTATAGTTTCGTGATTTTCTCCAACTTTTTCTCCTTCCAACAGTTTCCAATTTTATTTTTGTCCAATTTATTTTTTGGTTTTTTTTAATTTATTCCAATTTATTTGGTTCATAGTTTTTTGTGAGAACAATTTTTAATTTCTTTTGGTTTTTTTTGCCATTTATTTTATTTTATTTTATTTTATTTTTGCGACTTCATAAATGATTTTTATGATTTTTTAATTTTTTTAAAATGTTTTTTATATTTTTTTCTTAAAGAATAATTTTTTTTTTCAAAATATAAAAATTTCTATAATAGAACTTAATAGAACTTAAGAATATAAATCTAAAAAACAAAAAGAATATTTTATATTTAGAAAGATGAATGAGATAGAATAGGATATGTAGAGTTAAATTAACCATCATGAGTTAATTCATAAGATTTTAGAAAGTTTTATTTTATAAAATAAATAATTTTATTTTTATTTTGGATGATGTCACCGTACAGGTTGATGTCATCTTTTAGTTGATTTTTGATAACTTAAAAAGCTAATGATGTCATCCTTAAGAGGCCCATTTTTTATGTAAATTTCCCCCAATGCTCCTCTTCCTCACCACCCTCCTCTCTCCTCCGTCGACGACCATGTGCAACAACCTCCTCCTCACCAGGTAGTGGTACTGGCTCATCAGGAACACAAATCCATGGAAAAGGATTAGGGCTAGATACTCTGCATAGTCTGCTGTGATAGGTGGCTCAATAATCTCGGGATGAATCTCCCAAACCAAAGGCTGTAAGGCCAAATACTCTTGAATTGCAAAATCATATGAACGGAAGGGTCCCCACTTAGTAGAATCAATCTGATGCCGGGCATAATGAGCAACAGCCTAGGGCATACCCTGTACTATCCCATACTATCTGAGCACTCTCCTAAACAAGAATCTCTCAATAAAAAAACAAGTCCTACCAATCACGAACATAGACTGACAAAGATATGACATCTCTGTATCATCGTCATCCCAGTGCTCACAATCTAGCTAAGGTCGATATGTAACAACCTCTACATCATCAAGAATCTCCTCCAATGCTCCAACTTACCCATTCTAGGCTGAGTAAGTTGACCTGCATATATATGCACATACGACCTCATGGTGGGTTGCTATCTCACCATCACTGGACACATAACAACTATATGCTCTCATGCTCGCAACTGAAGTAATGTAACCCTGATAGAAAAACTGTGGCCTCAGAAGTAGACAACCTGATGCAAATCATGGTAAAGATGAGCAAGCATACACATGCCCCATGCATATCTGGTACCGTGAACAATCATGCTCTGCAACACACGGCCCCAACCAACATAAAGTCCCTTTGACCTGCGATTAGGACAAAAGAACCCTCTAATGAAACCAACAAGAACCGATGGCAGGGTGGCATAAGCATCCACCATCTCTTGCCAAGGGATCTCATATCCACAAATTGTATCATCCTGAAACACTTTGCGTAGAGGATCGGTCCTGCCCTGCTCTAGTGAAGAATCATAAACTACATCTCCAGCAACAAGATCCTCAAAATATGCCATACATCCTCGGGAGTGACTGTCATCTCATCGGTAGGAAGGTGGAAGGTATTATGCTCGCTATGTCACCTCTCTACTAGGGTTGTCAGGAGACCTAGATTAATCCTAATTTGGGGCATAGATAAAAGAGAAGATAAACCAAAATGTGTGATGACTACTATGTCAGGCTACACTAGCTGCAGTATCAAATCAAATGTCCTAGGAAATCACTCTCGAATCTGTAAGTTCGCAAATGACTCCTATCATTCATCACGAAATATTGAAAGTCAGTAATCATTGTCAATTTCTCAAACATCAATCAGCCTATCAAATCTAATCAGCTCTGGTGATATTTTGATCAAATCTCTTGAGCAACTATCAATTGTACCTCACCTATCATGAGGTCAATCATCAAACTATCATTGTACCTCATATCATGAGGTCAATCATCAATCTAAAATTGTACCTATCATGAGGTCAATTAATCAAATCAACCTTGCCTATCATGAGGTTTATCAATCAAAATATAATTATTCCTCGCCTATCATGAGGTTAATTATCATCATTCAATCATCAAACCTCGTGTATCATGAGGTTGAACATCATCTAATCTATTAGGATCATCAATCATATCAAATCAACGGCTGACACGATCGAAAATCAACAAAATCAAGGAAAAATTTGACAAATTACATCATTCTGACTTGGATGCGCCAAAACAATGTTTTGATGTGCCAGAATATTCAATGCACTATTAAAACATCTCAATGCGCTAAAATAGACAGTCAATGCGCTAAATTAGTGGATGCACCATTTCAGGAAATCAATGTGCCATTTCAAGCGACAGATGCGCAATAGTATTCAATGTGCTACTCCAGGAGTTCTATGCGCTAATCTAGATCACTAATGCGCCATTATAGCCTATGCGCTACTCTAGCCTATATATGCACTAAAAAATCTATCCCACGTGCTAAAATAGTGTATGCGCTAAATCATCCTACCAATGCGCTAAAACTTTGGACCTATGCACTATTTCAGTGATTGCTCTAAAATAGACATTGTATGCGCTACTGCGGGCTACATATGTACTAAAATAATTTAAAACATTTAAAACTGAAATAAACATGTGAAAAATAAAAAATGCAAAAAATGAGGAGGTTCACGGGTACATACTGGAGGTCTGTAGGCGGCCGGGCGGTTGTGTCGACGCACACACTCGAAATGGTGAGTGTGGTAGGGGATTGACATTTCGCTCCAAATTGGCTAAAAATCACACTTACTCTCAAATTTCAAACTCAACATGCACAAATGAATTCAAAATCAACCTTTTAGCTTTTTAATAAGTTAATTAAGGGGGGTATTTTGGTGGGATTATTTAATTTCTTTTTCAAAGGGGCTTTATTCAAATTTCATCACAGGGGCATTTTATAGAAATATTTATCGGGAGATAAATCACTGCTTCATCAAATCTTCATAACATCATCAAATTATCACAAAAATCATAAAAAATTGATAAATTTTGAAAAAATCCAAAAAATCCAAAAATCATCGATTTATCTCCGGAGCGAGCATATATCCGTCATCACAGCAAATTCAATGTCTTGGGCATATCGAAAAATTTTCGTCAGTACTAGCAGTAGCAACAAAATTTTGTTTGAAGCAATGCGTAAACACATCACTTCAAAGAGGGGAAAAATGTATACACCTAAAAATGGTCTGGATAATCTAATTAATTAAATACGATTTATGTGAAAAATTATCCTTTAATTCCTCTACTATTAAATAAATAGAAATATTTATTTATATAGTTCACATTTAATTCTTCCATCTTTATTATATTATTTCCTCTTAATTAAATAAAAAAATTTAATACTTTGTTTTATTTAATTATTATTATCGAATTCTTCACTAATTCTTCCATCTTAAACATCATTTCATCTAAATTAAATAAACAAGTTTAATACATTGTTTGATTTAATTATTTGTTTGATTTAATTATCATATTTCTTCCATATTTATTTAATAAACATAGACTTCTATAGTTTGTTTTATTAAATTAAATATCTTCTTTTCCTAAATTGAATAAATCTAAATATTCAATTGAAATATATTCTACAACTAATCATATCCACCTACCAAATTAGGTATGAAATGTCTAATTTAATTCATCTCAACCTTCACGAGAAAATTTGGAGACAAATTGGAGACAAATTTGCAGGTAAACTTCTTCATCTTCTTCCATTGATTCTTCCTATCCTCTGGCTGAATGTTTTTGTGGGGAGGAACAATCTCCATAATCAACTCAGGCTTCTTCATCCTTCACCATTCAATCCTTCAGATCAAATCCAAACCTTTTCTTTGCTACCCCTTCACAAATGTGTTGTTGGGAATCTATAAATACAACCTCTGTCTATAGGAAAAGCATCCAACTTTGTTCAAACTTACTCTACAAAAATACATTTACAAAAATAAAGCATTTTAGCAAATAGCATATCATTTAGTTTATAATCATGTCTTTCATCATAGATTGCATCTTAATATAGATTCCATTATCATATCACAACATATAGCTTTCATTATCGACAATCAGTATCATAGTTTTTACATCATATAGCTTGCATATCATTTAAACAACATATAGTTTATCATTCTCATTCTCTAGACTGACATTTTAACAGTCATAATGCTTACAAAATCTGAGAGCCCCATGACTTAATAAATCTTTGGAGATAGAGAGCAATATGATGCTTTCAGTAGATTCTTGCTTAAATTAGATTAATCTTTGTTTAGATCTATTGATATAATGTCTTATTGATTGTGTTGATTATCAACTACGCATATTTACTCACACAATTTCTTTGTACTTCCATTGTACAATATTTGCTAGTGTATTTTTGTTTTTGGTTTTGTAGGTAAGTTGAATTGTAAAGTTGGATTTCCACAATTTTTGGGAATTTTTTTGTACGCTATTTGTATAGATGGAAGAATAATGTACATGAGTATGTGCAATGCACTAGTTTTCTTGGTAGTGACTTTTTGATTTCGATCCTAGGTTCTTCATTGTCTGTATATTCTATTTTTATTATCAGAAAGCTATTTTTGTTTCTCGACTTTTAGTAATTTTCACCAGGTTATTTTTCTTAAAAATTTTAGTTAGTTATGTTTACTTTTCTATCTAAAATCAAACTCTTATCAAGGATACAAATTACAATTTTAAGATAGGTTTGAATCACCGATTCGTCTTAGTGTATTGTGTGAGATTACTCTAAAGGAAAGTTGATCTTCCTACTCTAAAAGAAAGTTGATCTTCCTTTGTAAGAGTCAAATTTCATACACTACACCATTCATCTTGGAATTTAGACTAGTCAGTATGCTATGGCTTTTACATTATATTATGCACTTAATATGGCTAAAAGTCAATGGGCTAACCCTCTTTGCATCAAAGGAGATTTTATGAATATAGCATGAATTGTTAAAAAAGAACTCTTGATCCTACCTAGATTATTGAAAATTTGATAAACGATTCTTTGAACATTTGTGATAGCATGATCCAAGTTAATATAATTATTGTCTACAAAGAAGCTAGTTTTGTGGTGGACTACCTTTCCAATTGGGGGGTCTCTATTGAAGAACTATTTCAATGGGGGGAGAAGGATGTAAAACCACTTGATCTTATCAAAATTTTAAACAAGGATGCCAAAAATCTTCATACTTATAGTTCAGATTGATATGAGAGTGCCCACTAGGGGTAAGAACACAAAGTTCTTTAGCATTATTATACCTACAATTGTAAGCAATCATTCAAAAGGATGGGTTTTTAAGCCAAAGATGGATTATTTTCTATTATTTTCTTGTATAGGCTCGTTAGTCAACTGCAAGGACACATTTTGAACAATCGCGTTAATTACTTCTTGGCCCAACAAGTATAGATTATTCGTTAAGACTTTTTCCAAGAGCTTTGTAGAAGGCATTTTTTGGGGTAATCAAACCATTGTGCAAATTGGGTCTATTAGTTTGAGGTGGATTAATGAATGTGGTAATATGACATTGAGCCTCTAGATGGTAATAGTCTCAAGTAGAACATAAAAGCTTTGGAATATTTTTGTTGATGGGGGTTTGGCTCCATATATTAAGACTTTGTAGAAGGATGATAGGATAAAAAGGGTGTTGATGCATGTGATGAATTTTATGGTCACTGAGGACCTTATTGTAGAAGTTACATGGCTCTTAGCTTCTAGGTTGAGAATTTTAAGGAGCATGGTAATAGTCTCAAGTAGAATATAAAAGCTTTGGAATATTTTTGTTGATGGGGGTTTGGCTCCATATATTAAGACTTTGTAGAAGGATGATAGGATAAAAAGGGTGTTGATGCATGTGATGAATTTTATGGTCACTGAGGACCTTATTGTAGAAGTTACATGGCTCTTAGCTTCTAGGTTGAGAATTTTAAGGGGCTGGTGCTTGTGTGATGAGGCTATCTTGAACTTCCTCAAGAATCGAGAAAAACTCCAAAAACTACACTTTGGTTATGATCATTGTTCTCTCTAGCCTCCCTAGGGAAAGATTGCTTTGTGCATCATGCACTAAATCACCTTGGAAGGTAGACTCATATCCATTTTCTCTTATCATTTTGTGTAGTTGAACCATTTCAAGTGTAGAAAGCTAGTGTCCTTTCTCATCCACTTGTCTTCTTTAGAAAATTCCATCAATGAGTGCAAGAAAACCTCTAAGCCCCCTTGCACCAAGGATTGATCTTCCTCCTTGTCAACGACATTAGAACCTAAACCCTTGCTCCACAAATCCCCTTAAGAAAGTCTTATCTTAAGAATAAGGTGAGAGAGAGAGATACTTGATATAGGGTATGGACCATTGAGATAATTATATTTCCTTAGGGGAAGAATGGATAAAGATTGATAGTGATATTTATTGGTATAATAAGGATGATTCTTTTGACACAAGGGAATTTTAGAAGGGTAGGAAGAAAAGGACTAGAGGGTTTAAACTAATGATGTTAGTGGTAAGGTGCTAAAATATCTATAGTTAGGGGTAGTGTTCAGACTAAATATCATGGGAAGTCTTTTGGCATGCCATAAAAGAAAGGAAAAGCTACTATTCTTGAAACCTAAGGTTGGGAAAACTTTCCCTAGTGTCTCTAATCCTTGCCCCACATCCTATATATTTAATTTCCATACTATGGGGTTGAGACTTTGGAGGATCTCAAGGAGGTTGTTAAACTCATCCATTCCAGTACGGATTTGTTGTTTGAAGCCTCAAAGGTTTAGTTGAAAATGATAAAATGGTATATCATTGAGATTAATAGGATCAATGTGAAATTGTCTTTGCTTGAAATTCAATCCCTTGAGGGTAGTCAATTGTTTTTTTTGATAAATTAATTGCTGGGTAAGGCCAGCACCATTTTATTGAAATCAGTATTAAAATGAAGATTACAACACTCCTGCTTTTTCCAGCCATGAGACCACCGCCAATTTCAACTCAGAAATAACAATCCAGTTTGTAATTTAAACGCCACTACAAAAGATCTAAATTCTCCAACCAATTCGAATCTTGAGCAGTATGAACACCACTTCAAGCCAGGGGATCACCAGCTACAGCACGCCACTAAACACCAACCCATTGAGCTTATACCCCGCGGATGCCTGAGAAAGCTCACCATAACCGAACTGCCACTAGCCAGCTTAACAATTAACCAAAACCGAAATACAGCCGCCATCTTAACAGCTTACCTATTGGGCCAGAAACTTAATCCTGTTCGACCCCCCTGCCTACTGCTGATTGCTTCCTTAAAACATCCGCCACAGCAATTACCATCCCAACCGAACTGACCTCACTCATATAAAACAAAAACCTGCTCCTGAATGATTAAACCAACGCCCACATAAGTGAAAAACCAACAACCACCGGTGTGACCTTGGACGCCTCTTCCATGCACAAGAACAAACACTGAGCACCAAACGTCCTACTCCAAGCTTTTAAAACTGGAGAGAACCTAAATACCAACTGGAAAGAGCCCTTTACGCTGTCCCCAATTGTCTGATTTCATTCTGAGAACTAATCCAGCCCAACCATACTTCCTGCAGCCGCTTGTTTAGCTAGCACATCCGCCATAGAGTTACCTTCCCGATAGACATGACTGATCCGGAACTCCAAGAAGGACCCCCTAAGCTTTGCAATAGGATCCAACCATCGCCTCAATAACCAGTTAGGGGTGGAGTTATTTCTAATCGCATTAACTGTGATGAGTGAATCACCCTCAAGATGAATTTTATCTGCTCCTATATCCTTCCCCAGCTCCAATCCACTTAGCGCAGCCCTGAACTCAGCCTCATTGTTTGATGCCTTACCAATAAATTCTGCTTTTTGAGCAATTACTACACCTTCCGAATTCCTAGCAACGCACCCAACCCCTGCCGAGCCCGGGTTGCCACTAGACGCCCCATCAAAATTTATTTTGATCCACCCAACCTCCGGTTTTTGCCAGACTGTTTTCCTTCTAACTTCAGCCTTCTGCACAATATTCTTAGGCCCAGCCACCAATGGTATATTCAAACCCTGAATCTTATTCGCTAATTCTATATCCCGATTAGAAAAGGTATTTTTTGAAAATGGACACCTTCTGGCAGCCACATTGACTAACTCCACAATTGACCCTTCTATTTTCTTCACCAACTTCTCCCTGGCCAACGCTTGATCTTTAAAGATTCTTCTGTTCCGTTCTTTCCACAATTCCCAACACACCGTGGATGGCAAAATCTGCCAGATACTACTAAAAACACCTTTAACTTTCTTTCCCGGCTAGGCACTTAGCCAGTCAGCCAGACCTTGAGAAAAGGGGGTCTGAAACCCAAGTTGACCCATACAGAATTGCCAACAATAAGCAGAATAAGGACATGAGAGCAGAAGATGGTCCACGTTTTCCAGCTGCTGCTTGCAAAGAATGCACCTATTAGGACCCCTGAAACCCAACATCTCCAGCTTATCCTGAGTTAGAATCTTGTTTTGTGCTGCAAGCCACGTAAACACCCCTGCCTTCGGTAAAACATCCTTCCCCCAAAAGAGAGATACTGGCCTGCAATGAACAGATTCTGCATTCTCCTTTAATTTATACCCAATCTTAACCTTGTATTCCCCATCTGCAGATGCACACCATCTTAATATATCCTCACCGTCAGAATCAGGAATGATCCTCTCCTTTAAGATTGCTGATAAAGTATTCTTTTGCTCTATTGGGGCATTAATAACGCTGAGATCTTTCCAAACCCACTTACTCATCCCGTTTATAAGAACTCTACTACCATAATCACCCACTTTAGAACCCCAAATTCTGATTGCCTTGTCCTTTAACTCATCCAATTGCGGCCTACTACTTAGTTTCGACTGTCCATCCCAGGAGTCATTCCAGAAAGAAGCCCTCTGCCCGTTATGCACCTCCCATGTGATATGTTTAGTTATAATACTTCTGCTTTCACAAATAAAATTCCAAATGGCAGATCCTCTTGGCGGGTTCATAATTTGCAAAATACTGACGGGATCAGCAGAATTTAAATATTTCTTCCTTAAAATTCTAACCCATTTCTGATTACCTTTATACAACATCCACACTAATTTTGCTCCCATTGCTAAGTTCATAATTTTCATTTGTCTAATGCCTGCCCCACCCGCCTGATACGGCCTACAAATCTTGTCCCATGCTAGTAAAGGGACCTTGTTAGTATCATTCGGTCCATTCCAAAAAAACTTCCGCATAATTTGGTTGAGCTGATCATCTATGCCGGATGGTAACTTTAAGCATGCCATTGAATACACTGGAATTGCTGCCAGCACTGCCTTAATCATTAGCACTCTCCCAGCAGATGTAAGCCACCTCCCTTTCCATAATTCCATCTTTTTCTTACAGCTGTCAACTAATTTATCCCAAAAACACTTCTTATTAGCCCCAACAAACAGTGGCATACCAAGAAACCTCCCTGGAAGACCTGCAGCTCTTACACCCAAGATTCTGGAAAGGTCCCTTTGCAGACTCAGCTGTACATTAAGGAAGTACACCTCTGATTTTCTCCAATTAATAACCTGCCCTGAGGCCTTACTGTACTCACCCAAAAGATTCCTTATTTTTCTTGCTTCTGTTCTTGAGGCTTGCCCAAACAAAATGGTATCGTCTACAAACTGTTGATGGGTGCTTGCCTCCATCCCAGGAGTGACTTCAATCCCTTTCCAAGAGCCATCCATTCTTGCTTGACAAATACTCCTACCTAATGCCTCTGCCATAATGATGAATAAGAAAGGGGATAGTGGATCCCCTTGCCTGATTCCACGAGAAGAATTGAAGAAGCCCTGGGCCACCCCATTGATCAAAACAGAAAATTTAGGAGAACCAATGCAGCTCATAATCCAACCCACCAAATTCCTATCAAAACCAAACCTAGTCAGCATCTCATCCACAAACTGTCTATCCACACGGTCAAAAGCTTTAAGGATATCTAGTTTTAAAATCATACTTGGGATTCTGATTTTCCTGGCCGTGTGAATGGTCTCATGTGCCAATATTATACCTTCCACAATGGATCTCCCCGAGATAAAGCCACTCTGCTCCTCAGAGATTACCTTATCAATCACCGCTTTCATCCTGTTTGCAATGATTTTTGTGATGATTTTATAAAGGGTATTGCATAATGAAATTGGTCTATAGTCCCCCATATTTTTGACTTCCTTTTTCTTAGGTAATAGTGCAATGAAAGTATGATTGATTGCCCCCAAAATTGTTTTCTTTTTCCTTGATTCCTCCACAGCTTTAAGCAAGTCTTCCTTAACTATATCCCAGAATTTTTGATAAAAAAGGGCCGGAAAGCCATCTGGCCCTGGCGCCTTATCTGATCCCAACTGAAACGTGGCTTTTTTTACCTCTTCTAGACTAATTGGCTTAACCAGCTCCTTATTATCACCTTCTGAAATGATACCTGGAATTCTGCCCAAGAAAGCATTCCTCTCAGCCCCATGCTGCTGATCTTCTTGGGTAAAAAGAGATTCGAAATGTCTGACAGCTTCTTGACTGATCTCAACCTCATTACTAATGACTGATCCATCCTCCCGCTCGAGCTCTCCAATTCTATTTTTGCTTCTGTTGACTACGGTTGTGTTATGAAAGTATTTTGAATTTCTATCGCCTTCACGCAACCACAATTCCCTTGATTTCTGCCTCCAATGACACTCCAATCTGGCCAAAATTTCTGACTGCTCCGCTTTCAGTTCTTTCTCTTTCGTAAATTCTTCAATCCCCATACCTTTCTCTATTATTCTTTCATTGAGTTTCCTAAGCTCCGTCTCTATCCTATCGCTTTCCACAAAGATATTCTTAAAATGTTCCTTGTTCCAAGCCCGTAACTTTGTTTTGATATAGGACAGCTTGTTATAAAAAGTGAATAGATGTGTTTGCTTGTCCACCCTACATTCTCCCCACCATTGAGAAATCAACTCATACAAACTAGGATCACGTATCCACATTTTCTCAAAACGAAAAGGAGATCCCCCTTTAAAGTCATCTTGTGTTATTGACAGCTGAATCGGAAAGTGATCTGACCCACTGAAGGGTAGAATTGATGTTTCAATCAGATTTGTTGTTTGACTCCATTCCCCAAATAACAAAAATCTGTCCAACTTTTCTGCGATTCCAGAAAAGCCTAGCCTTCTGTTGGTCCATGTGAAGACACCGTTTTTTGCTTCAACTTCCCTTAACTCGTTTCTGTCCACAAAGTCCTGGAAATCCAACTGTACCCTGGTTAGGTTTCTTAATCCACCTTGTTTTTCTGAATTGTTCAACGTGGCATTGAAATCACCCCCTAACAGAACCCGCTCTTCCTTCAGCTGTACTAAAGTTGCAGATAACATCCCCCAAATGTGCCTTTTTGATGCTGTGGCGGTTGGCCCATAAACATTAATCATTTTTACCTCAAAATTGCTAAGGAAGTATCTCACCGAGACCAACATCCAATTCTGATTAGACGAGATAAGAGTACAATCTGCCTTGGCCGGGTTCCAAATTACTCCTAATCCGCCTGAGGCACCTACTGCTTCCACAAAAACCCCTTCCCAACCCCTCCAAAATCTCATTCTATTTTCCTGTTCTGCTCTACTCCACTTTGTTTCCTGTACGAACACTAAATCTGGTTTGCTAGTATCCATTTGACGTCTAAAAAGATGCCACTTGCTAGGGGCATTTAAGCCCCTAGCATTCCAGCTTAAGACCCTCATGGCTCCTCGGGAAGGAATAGTTCCTTCCCGCTTCTTAAGATCGTTTGGTTCAGTTTAGTTTGCCCTTTGGCAAGCCCCGCCAAAACCAGTTTTTCTTTATTAGATCTACGGCCTTTTTGTTTAGCAGACCTCATTCTAGGGGTTTTTTGATCTGAATATACTTGTTCTATTCCTCTTTCATCCACTGTACCTATCTGAGTGTCCACATAATTCACATCCAAGTCTGATTCAGATTCCTGACTCCCCCAACTCTGATCTTCTTTGACCACCTCTACTTCCTTGCCGACTAAAACTATGTTTCTGCCACACTCCACAACTACTGTTTCCACTTGCCTCTCCCCACCCCCTGCAGCTGACTTATTTGAAACCTGAAAATCTGTCAACTGTGGCAGACCTACCAACTTTTCCTTATCAATCGAAGAAGTGGTTGCCTCCTCTGCTGGGATACACTGACCGATTTGAGAACTTTCCCGAAACTCCTCATTAGGCAAATTCAAATGGTGACAAACATTCTCCTCATATACCTTGCTTACTCTACTTGGGGGCCATATAGAGTCTGTTAATTCTTTTTCCATATCAGTTAAAGGAAGACCCATTGGGACTTCATTATTTTTGGCTGAACGAACGTCACCAACAGATTCGTACATATTAATTCCGTTGGCAACCACCCAAACCGAACAAATCTCCTTGCCATGATCTGCCGATTTACACCTGGGGCAAATTGACAGCTTATCTTCCCTTATAACTTCCTGCTTCCAAACTCCTCCCTCCGAAACTAATTCTACTACAGTAGGGAGCACCATTTTCTGCGGGACTGCAACACAGAGCCTAAAATATGTGCCATGCAATCTATCCTCCTGGACTTTATCTAAGTATTTAAATTTTCCAAAATGTCTGCCAATAACCTTCAGCGTATTTTCAGCCCAATATTCAGAGGGAAGGTTATATAATCGTAACCAGGTGTAACTTTCCTCTATTACCAGTTTGCCAGAGTCAAAGTTAGGACTCCAATCGAAAAAATGCATTTCTGAGCCTTCCATGAAAAAGGGGCCAGAGTTTCTGACCTTATTCTTCTCCTCCTGTGTTGGAAATGTGACCAGATAGCAGTTGTCTTGTAGAGCCCTGACTACGGTCTTATGTCCCAGTTTTTCTAAACACCAGGTTTTGATATCCTTATGGTTCTTTGAATGCCCCCCGCCCCATTTCATGAATAATCCTATATCTTTAAGCAAACCCCTAGTTTCCTTAACTGAATCGATCAACAATGAAACAGTAAGATTAGGTTCTTGCAAGGGCCTACCAGTCTCTGAGTCACCGCACCTTGAATCCTTCTTTTCCTCTGCCGCCGTTTTTTTGCCTCTGACTTGATTCCATTCTTCTCTCTGACTATCCTCGTTCAGCACCACTCGACGCCACTGCCTTGCCTGGGTTCTATGTGGACTTGACGCTTTCCCAAACCAATCCTCCTTCTTTCCACGTGAAAACCTGAACAACGGTAGATTTTCACCCCCCCACATACCCCCCCACCTGTTCCTGTTATAAGCTAAACGTCCTGGGTAACTCCATGGAGGCTCTTGTCTCCCCTGCTTTCTTGAATGAGCATTTTCATTCGCTACCCATCCAGATCTGGCGATGGCTCTTGACCAATGGTTCTGCCTTAACCAGCCCTCCCTCTGACGGGTATTATGTGTTGGATAACATTTATCCACCCATTGGCCGTTTTCCATCACCCACTGTGGTCTATAAACGCCATTCTGACCCCGTACCCCCTGCTCGCCATACGCATTCCACCCTTTATTAATCTTCTCCCTGAAAGACTCCATGGGTTCCACGAAATCCATTTCGTCTCCCCACCGCTGCTGTCTCCGAGCACCATTAACCTCCTGCCTATCCCACAAGCCATCTCCACTATATCTTTGCGCTTCAGGCCTCTGCAAATCGCCTCCCTGACCCGTGCGCCTTCCTCCCCGGTCCGCCATAGGTAGTCAATTGTTAAAGGAGATAGATCAAATCTATTTTTAATTGTGAGAAACAATGCTAGATGTGAATAGGTTAATTGTGGAAGGATGAAATCAACAACATTGAAGGGTCTATGCAATAGGGTATCTTGGAGTATAAGGAAAAATCGAGAAACTTGAGTAGGAATTAAAGAACATTAAGAGGATTTTGTAACGTAGAAAATTGTATACACTTACAATTTCACATTATATTTTGATCCCCTAATTTATTGGACTTAATTAAGCTTCTAATTTTCCAAATTATGCATTCCAAAGCCTAATTTTTATCATTTTTTGAAAGAGGACAAGTATTAAACAAATGCATCCAATCATTAAATTATCCCCGACTTTGAGTGTCCTTGAATTTTGGTCTAGGACAGGGTCACCCATGGGCGTCTAGGTCCCCCTTCTTAGCTGGGACCCAAATTTAAATATGTTTTTAGCAGTATTTTAATATCCAAAATTCAAATATGAAGCTAAACACCTAGAATTTGAAATTGGATAAAAACCTATAAATACCTAGTTCATTTGGAAGCTAAACAATATAACACATACCTTCTAGCATTCAAGAGAAAATATTATTGTCAAGAGTATTCAAGAGTAGCATTATGAGAGTTTATTACAACAATTCAATATCCAACATCATGTCAAATTCTGTGTTCATGTTCATGTTTTGTGAAGGATAATATTGTTGTAGATCTCCAAAGCATTCAAGCATTCTATCAAGTAAGATCCAAATCCTTGAAGTGATGTGTATGTTTCCAATCCTTTAAGGAAGCCATTGAAGGGTGGTGAGTTGTAGCATTTTGTTTATTCATCATTTCCTTCCTTTCCATTATTGGTTTACCATTGACATTGCCATTATGGAAGTGGAAACACTTACACGGGGTTTGATTGAGGCAAGCCCCTATATGGCACAACATTTTCCCTCTTTGTGAATGTGTAGGTTACAGTTCTGAAGAGGATTGAAGAGAGCTTGAAGATCCATTTTGCATTATTTCATTTGTTGTCATCAAAGTTTTCAAGACACAAAAAATCAATTACAAAATTTACTGATGCCATTCTGACAGTGGGACAAGCAGAAAACAAAAGTTCAAATCCGATACCAGAGGAACCTAAAAATTGAGAAAGACACCCTAAAAAAGATCCAATTTCCCAAGGGCAACCCAGTCTTGCTACAACACTCAAATCCTACTTTTGGTGACAAGTACACATTAGTTTGCACTTTTTAGATCCACTTGCAGAGTTATGTTTCCATCTGTTTATCTTCAGGAAATTGCATTTATCATATTAGGTCATTTAGTCTAATTAGGTTAATCATTTCAAATCATTCCCAAATCATTCCTACCCTAAAAAATATGTAGATCTAGGTATGATTGACTCACCTTTGAGGTTGAAAGTCAATTTATGCATCTTGTTGATTTGCATCTTAATGAAATCCTAGAAATGATGGAATACACTCTAGGTCATGAGTATTAAACTTAGGGTGTACCACATTTTTATGTTTCAACTTTAAATTATGTTGTGCATGTTAGTAAAAAAAACATTTAGAATAATTCTTTGGGGGCTGCAAGTCCTAAGGAAGAAGTTGATTTTGATGTCTTGAAAGAAGGTAGGAGTGCTTCCAGGTTGAGTGGGGTTGTTGATACTAGTCCAAGTTCCAGGACTTGAAGTAGCAAAAGAAAATCTAGAGAGGAGGAAACTAAAGGAAATTAAGGACTTCATTGGTTTGCATGATATATTTTATCAAGAGGAGATTGAGGTTGCTTCCACATTAAAGAAAATGTAAATTTCCTATTTTGTGTTGGTTGTTTTGGGTTGTTTGGTGGACGGTTGTTTAGTTGTTTTTGTTATTTTTTTGTTATTGTCCTTCCTCTTGTAAAGGGTTTATAGTCCCTTCAAAATATTCTTTTTTAATTGAATATGATAATCTAAATTCTAATCTAACTTAGTAAAGAAAACTACATTATTTAATTCAATTACCAATTCATTAATAATAGGAATATGAAACTTGTCTTTACGAGTGATCTTGTTGAGCTCCTTGTAATGTGGGCACATTTTCCATGGCTCATCCCTCTTGTTAAGCATAATCATTTGGGATAAAAGGGAATTTTTAATAGGATGAATAATGCTTCCTAGTATTAATTCAATGGCATGATCATGGTCATGGATTGGAGGTAGACCCATGGGTTCTTGACATGCCTATTGAAAGTGTTCAATGATATTGAATACTTGGTTGATCTTGAGATTTTACATCTTGTTCTTTTACAAAATGTAGTTGTGCCCCTATGTTATAAGAACCTTTCTTAAGTAATTTCTCCATCCTATGGGAGCTAATAATTTAACTTGGTGATGATACTATCCCTACAAGTTTATACTTTTCTCCATGTATACTAAAATCCATAGGTAATTTTTGAAAATTGAAGGATACCATTCCCAATTGTTTAAGCCATTGTACTCTTAAAGCTACATCTGCTCCTCAAATTGGGATAGCAAAATTTTCTAAATTTAGGTAGTAACCTCACACTGAGAGTTTTATATGATGACATTTACCACTATAAGTAGTTGGTTTCCATCATCTATCATGATCAAGAAGTTAGAGATTGGATACACAAAAAATTGAACTCATTAGCCAATTTTCTATCTATAAATTTATGTACTACCTATATCAACAAACACTGCCAAATTTCTCTTTTTTATATAACCAAACATTTTGAGTGTTTGTGGTGTGCTTGTGCCATTCAATGCATATTGGGAGATAGTGGCGCTTTCTTCCTCCTTTAAATGTGCATGCTCCAATTCTATATTTAGTTCTTTTATAGCTACTTCTCCCTCTTCTTCAACCTCATTCTCAATATCATTAGTCTCTTCTCATTATTACCACAATTATGACCCCTAGACCATTTTCTATTGCAATGCCAATATACATTTTTCTCTTTTCTCTATCTCTTGTTGAGGAGATATCTTAGTTAATTGTCTTGGGTTAAGCAAGTTGGCCCTAATTTTGTTAATAGGATTAGTCACATTTCTATCTTTCCATCTTATGATTTGATGTTGTGTGGCTTTTTTGAAGGTGATTTTTTTTTCTCAATATGAAATGCTTGATACATAGATTTTCTAACTTTACAAGGTTCAAACAAATGAACATCATGTTTAGTTTGGTCATTGAGTCCATTGATGTAGAGTTGTAGCCTTCGATAAAGTGTTACCTCATGAGCCCATATTGCCAATCTCATATGCTCAGCTGTAGACCTTAATTATTTAAAACTTGTTAGTTGGGTAACATCACTTCCATTCTAGGGTTTCTCATAAAGGGTTGCCAATTTATTACTAACCTCTTTCAAACTAAGCATTTTCATTTCTTTGTCACTCATCCTCCATTGGTACCATTGATAATATTTTGATTCTAAATAGAGCAAGGCTATGCCAATGATTATATTGTCTAGTATATTATGAAGTTTAAAGTATTGGTCCATGAGACTTATCTATAAAGTTACATATGTACCATCAAACTTATGATGCCTATTTTGGGTGGGTTTGATTTTGGACCTTGAAAAAGCCATCCCATCTCTTGATTTTGTTTATTAGGGGTTGTACCTACCTTTGTGGTTTTGTTGGTGCCTTAATTATGATAATATTTCTTGTTTAAATCTATTTAAATCCTCATTTAAAGATGTCACAAATAGGTCAAATAAATTCTCCTTAGTAAAATTTACTATTGTTTCATATTTGGTGAAATATTTTCTTCAATTTTAGGCGGTGGAAAATAAAGTGGGTCTTTGAATTCAATATTTGTAAAAAATATTCTAATCATAAAGGTGACACGACTTCAAATGCGTTTGAATTTTGAACTCAAGATTCTTTTTTATTAAATGAGGATAGTATTTGGTGCGAGTTGTAATCATTGAAATTTTAGAACTTGGGCCATGACTGGATTTGATGTTTTCCTTTTGACAACTAAAATATGATTTTTTAAAATCAAGATTTTAAATAAATAAACCTTCCCAAATTTTCAATATTTTTAAAAATGTATTTTTTTTCCAAAAACTGTGGCCTATGGAGTAGAATAATAAAATATTTTGATTTAACTTTGATCACTAAATTACATAGTATTTTTCTTCTAATAATAAATTATGAAGAACTAACTCAACCCAAATTTTCTTTAGCTTTCCAAAAATGTAAAAATAATTAATAAAATTTGAAATTTATAGCCTATAGAGCCAATTAATGGAAAAATATAAAGTTAAAATAACTTGCACAAAATGATCACAAATAGATAAGATTTTACTTGAGTATGTATTTGTAATATGCCTTAAATTTGAAAAGAAAATAGTCCAAATCCAAAATGGTTTGTAAGTAATGTTAGAAATGAAAATTTTGGCCCAAATTGTAACTTTGATACCACTTATTATGATATTTCTTAGAAATAAATCAAAAAATCAGTAAAATAATAGACCACTTCTAGGAGATGACCTTCAATAATAATAAATTATATTAATTTAGTATTAGAAGTTATGATGGATTGAGAGAGTGTTTATTTTCCTTATTTGTATGCTTAACTATGTAGGAACACACCTCTTCGTCCTGTCCAAATCATCTTAAGGAATGATTAAAACCAATAAATGGAACTATTAAGGTTAAGCATGCCACAAGTGTTTATCTTAATTATACTTAGGAATATAGAATATTAATATCATAACATTGACCTTTTGATTGAATGTTTGCTTGTGTTTCCATCGTTTGGTTGATTGCTATTTTTTTGGGTTGGAATCTATGTTTGGAACCAAGGGCTCAAATTGTGAAAGGACTTAAAGAGTTGTGTTTTCCTTTTTTTTTTTCTTTTTGGATGAACTGACTACTAATAAAATTAATGATTTAAATTATGCTGGAATGTTGGAATAAACAATGATAAATGAAATGAATTGAAATTAGTCTATGTTTATTGTACTTTTCAATATGCAAGTAATTGGTAATTAATATAACAATAAATACCAAACTAATTATTAATTTTTTTTTTATTCCTTTTTCACTATTTAAGATGATTTCCCATGACTAAGATAATTCAAATTGAAAAAGAGGAATATAAACAAACAAGCAACAATCTTTTATTTTTCCTTTGTTCATAATGAATTTTACAAAATAAAAGTGAAGACACAACTTGTTGATTCTTGTATTTCCTTGGAAGAAAAATATTTTTTTGGTCTTTTTTGATCTTTGAATTAACCCATTGATTATTTGCTTGAAGGTGGATGTTTGCTTTTGTTGATCTCCAAGCCATATATATTGTGATAAAATAAATATTTGCAAAGAAAACAAATTAATGTAACAATTTAATTTTTTGACTAGGTTTAGAGATCACACCTGAATGTTTTTATTAAGGGGTAAATACGTTATAATAGGCTTGTAAAACCCGATTACATCAAAACATTAGTATAAGAACAACTAACAAACAACAACAGAGCAAACAAAAAGAACATGCTTTGAAAGGGCTTGGAACCTTTTATATGCAATAAATAGTGCCTACCAGAAAAGCCACACAATCAGACAACTGTAGTTAGATTGTCATTAGAAACCACCCTATCCATACTACATAATGCTTGACACCTTTCTTGCAATCCTTACATCCTTAAGTTGGGGAGGGGATTTCAAAATAGATTTAGGAAGACCTCTCTTTCCTTCTTTGAAAAATTGTCTAAGATACTTTTTTCTAACTCCTTTGATTGTGAAGAGAAGAGGACATCCTCCACCATTGCCTCATATAGAGTTACCTCATACGATGAGGAAGATCTACTTGAGGAAGTGGTATGTAACACAAATTACACCAACTATCCAAGGGAAAGAAGCTCCCCACAACCCATTGACCAAGCAATAAGGTCAAATGTAGGAGAAGCTTGAATCGATTCTATAGGGGGTTGGTGAAAATAACGAAAGACATACTAGCCCTAAGTGAAGCCACCTTAGGAGGAGCCTACAAAATTACATCATGATCCATTGAGGAGACAAGACAAGGAAACTTATTAACCAGATTGGCAGGAATAACAAAGGCATCCACAATCAAATGATTGTTGAGGGAATTCCAACACCAACTGAAAGGAAAGCAGAGTGTGAAATACACCTTTCTAATGCTAATCTTTAGGAGAGAGAAGCAAATAAATTGTTTAAAACTTTGCAGTTATAGTTCATTTAAGATGCACATATAAGAATATGAAATAGAAATAATGAAATAATAACACAAAATTTATGTGGGAAAACCCTTTCGAGAGAAAAGCCCACACACCAAAGTAGAGATCTCTTGTATTACAGTAAAAAAAAATATTACATACAAGTCACAAAGCTACTTTCAGGTGTTAATTCATAGAATGAATCTGACAATATTTTGTTACATTCACTTCAATCTTCGACTCTATTCCAATGCACTATGGCATTCAACACAAACTTCACAAGCGTTACAAGAAAAACTGTCATAACAAACACTTCAACTTCTACAACCACCAAACAATCATAACCACAATCCCACTGAGTCATTC
Organism: Sequoia sempervirens; assembly: GCA_007258455.2. Lineage (NCBI taxonomy): Eukaryota > Viridiplantae > Streptophyta > Pinopsida > Cupressales > Cupressaceae > Sequoia > Sequoia sempervirens. The sequence goes on from VDFB02370099.1 coordinate 41,169, forward strand.
TTGAATCTTCGCAGGGTTGCACTAATATTCATCACATAGAACTTTACCGCCATATTGCATGATACCACTCCACCGCAGTCCATCCAAATGACCATTCTGGTGATGTGGGTTACTGCTATACCGCAACCCCCATCATTGGACTGTTGCAAGGTTGCAGGTTCTATACCACCATACTCAGACCCCCCTCACGGGCTGTTACAGGTTTGCGGGTTATATATCACCATACCACAGATCACCCTCATGGAGTGTCATAGGGTTGCGAGTTATATATCGCCATACCACATATCACCCTCATGAATTGTCGTGGGGTGGCGAGTAATGATTAGGTGAACATTTACCACCAACCTGCCAGCTCTAGTTTAGTCCTCCGTTGTACTACAGTGTAGAAGAATTTGACTCGGCTAAGTGTTTTCCTGATTTCAGAGAGCCTTAACTAGTAAGTTTGAGACACCTTTTTCTCAATATTCTCCCACTTGACAAATAACTTATTGGCTCCCAATCAACACTCGAAGTCACTATATCACTGTAGGCCTCAAGGCCCATCAAATTGGTACACCATGTGAACTTCTATGTGCTTATTGGCTTTGTTAGTGCATCAACAACATTAACCAAAGTTTCAACCTTTTCCAAGTTAACCTTTCCATCTTCCACCATGTCACGAACAAAATCGTATTGCATGTCAATGTGTTTTTGTTCTGGCATGAAAGGTTGGATTCTTTTCCAAACATATGGCACTCTAGCTGTCACAACAGATAGTAATTTTCCTTGCATCAAAACCAACATTCGAACACTGTCTTCTAAGCCAAATGGCTTCTTTACAAGCATGAGTTTCTTCCATCTACTCTACTTGAGTAGTGGACAAAGTGACTACATCTTGTCGCTTGCTCATCCAACTTATTACACCACCAAACAACGTGAAAACATAGCCACTGGTGGATTTTTTACTGTTAATATCACCCACCCAATCAAAATCCACATATCCAAAGTACCCTTCAAATATCTAAAAACTCTTTTCATAGCATCCCAATGTGTCCGTCTTGGATTAGCCATAAATCAACTAAGAACTCCCACTGCTTGGGAAATATCTGGCCTAGTATAGACCATTGCATACATTAAAATACCAACTACACTTGCATAAGGTACCCTAGTCATGTCCTCCATCTCAGTAGGATATTTTGGAAAATCTTTCATTGAAATATTTGTTCCTTGCAACACAAGAACCACTAATTGTTTGCAATTTGTCATATTGAATCTCTCTAGGACAAAGTTCACATATTTTCTTTGGCTAAGCCAACACTTTCTATTTTCTCTATCCCTTCTGATTTCCATTCCCAGAATATACCTAGGTTAACATGTCATCCACATATAGGGAAATAATAAGAAGACAACCATTTTTAGTCTTAAAATAAATACAATGGTCAGACTTTGATCTCACAAATCCCAAAGACAACACATAGGTATCAAAATTTTGGTACCACATTCTAGGAGACTGCTTTAGACCATACAAATATTTCTTTAACTTACATACCAGGTTCTTTTTACTTTTCTCAATGAAATGCTCTAGCTGGGACATATAAATCTCTTCCTTCAAATCACCATGAAGGAAATTTGTCTTCACATCCATTTGCTTGATTTCTAAATCATATCTTGCTGCAAGTGATAACAAGAATCAAATGGATGTCATATTTGCTACAGGAGAAAAGATTTCCCCATAATCAATTCCCTCCACCTAGGAATATCCTTTCGCAACCAACCTTTCTTTATGCTTCTTAACACTACCATCAAGACCAATTTTTTTCTTGAACACCCATTTACATCCAACAATCTTTCGTCTTTTTGGAAAAAGGTACCAGATCCCATGTATCATTCTTCTTCAATGATGCCATTTCTTTGTTCATGGCTCCCAACCAAGAATCTACATCAGACATACCCATAGCCTCTCTAACAGTCCTAGGATCATCAGTGTTAGCAATCAAAGCAAAGGCACAACCAAAATATAACATAGAATATCCAAACCTTTCAGGTTGTTGCTTAGCATGTGTAGACCTTCTCACAAGTCGAGGCTAAGGTTCTTCATCTGGTTCAGAACTTTCAGGGCTACTTGAGCTCTCCTCATTAAAAGGTCCATTAGGAGTACGTAGTTCATCTTTATTGGGTGTAAGAGGAGCTTCAACTATCTCCTTTCTTTCTTCCTTCATCCCTGGCTGTAGATCAACTATGGAAGGTTTTAGCTCACGAAATATCACACTTCTACTATAGAGCACCTTCTTTGTAACTGGGTTCCAAAGCTTGTACCTTTTCACACCGATGCCTTAACCAATGAAGATACACTTCACCGCCTTGTTCTCCAATTTATATCTCTTTTCACTAGGCACATAAGCATATGCCTCACAACCAAAGACTCTAATTGTCTCAACAAGGGCTTCTTACCAGACCATGCTACCATAGGTATCTTTTCGAGTGCTGAAGTAGGAGATATATTAATTAGATAACACACAGTGGCTACAACCTCAACGCAAAACTTCAGTTCAAGATCAACACCACTCAACAGACTCCTTGCTCTCTCCATCAACGTTCTCTTAATCCTCTCTGCAACTCCATTTTTTTGTGGAGTGTAGGGAGTTGTTTTATGTCTGTTAATCCCATGGTCCTTACAAAACTTGTTGAAATCTATAGAACAAAACAACATCCTCCTTCTCTACTTGATCAGATGAAGAAGCCCTTTTCCTAGACTTCACAAAAGTACTATTGCATTGAACTATGCAAGCATCCAACTTATACAGAGTTCCAATTCGTGCACCCTTAGCAAGCACCATAGAACCTTTGGTTGTCTTACAACTACCATTTGAGAAAGATACCTACACACCGAAATCATTCAACTTACAGAAAGTAAATTGTGTGCCAAACTAGGGATATGCATCACACCATCGATTCCATTTATCCTTCCATCAGGAAACTGAATCCTAACTCTTCCACGACCAAAATTTTTCAAGTGAGAATCATCACCTAGATACACCTTTCCACCAACATACTCTTCGTATTTTGAAAACCAACCCCTATGAGAGGTCATGTGAAAAGATGCACCTAAGTCAATTAACCACACATCTTCCAATGCATGAGTTGCCAAGGCTAGTATGAATGCATTTGCATCATCTTGAGAAGATTCATTATCAAAAGAATTATTGTTTTTCTTTTTCTTATTCCTCTTCTTTGTAGTCTTTCCGGATATGTCCAGATTTCCCACAGTTCCAATAGTTCACCTTGGACTTCTTACCAGGAGACTTTGATCTCTCCTCTAACTTAGATCTAGACTTCTTGTCCTTCTTGCCTTTCTCCTTTGATCTGTTTTGAATAGCAAGGGCCTCCTTGGCCATTTGAGAAGACTTCCTTCCCATTTCCTTTGATAGTAGCCAAACAACCACATCTTCAATCTTGAAAGTGGTTGTTCTACTCCCAATAGCCATTACCAGGTGATCCCATGTGTCAGGAAAAGAACACAACAAGAGCATGCAATGATCCTCATCATCTATCTTCACACCAACAAACCCCAATTGAGCAACAATCATGTTAAACACATACATATGATTTGCAACGTACGCTCCTTCCTCCATATTTTAAGAGTATAAATTATTTCTCAAGAATAACTTATTTACCAAGGATTTCCCTTGATAAATGTCACCAAGATTTTCCTAGAGAATTTTTGCGGTCTTCTCTTCATGGATGTTTAAGAGAACAAAATCAGCCAAGCACAATTTGATTAGACCTTAACTTTTTGGTCCATTACATCCCAGTCAGTCTGTGAGGTTGCTGATGGTTTGTTACTAGATACCACATCCCATAGCTCTCGATCTACGAGCAAATATTCCATCTCGAGTTTCCATAACTCAAAATTACTGTCGTTGAATTTTTCTATTTCTATTCTTCTGGATGTGCTCGCCATCTTAAATCTGCAATAATATTATAACCAGATTTCTTTGCAAAACTCCCACTAAAACCAGATCAGCACAAAAAACCCTTTTAACCCACAAGGATAACAAAGTTGGCCAAGCTCTGATACTAAATGATAGGAAAGTAGAGTGTAGAATATTCCTTTGTAATGCTAATCTTCAGGAGAGAGAAGCAAATAAACCATTTAAAACTTTGCAATTATGGTTCATTTAAGATGCACATATAAGAATATGAGATAGAAAAAATGAAAGGATAACACATAATTTACATGGGAAAACCCTTTTGGGAGAAAAAGCCACACACCAAAGTAGAGATGTCTTATAGTAAAAAAAATATTACATACAAGTCACAGATCTATGCTCTTTCAGGTGTTAATTCAAAAAATGAATCCGACAACATTTCATTACTTTCACTTTGATCTTCCACTCTATTCCAATGCACTATGGCATTCAATGCAAAATTCACAAGTGTTACAAGAAAAAATGTCATAAGGATCGATTGTTTCAAGAGAAGAATGCACCCAAAATTCAGGGAAGAAACCAATATCGAAGAGAGAAAGAGCATATACTTAGGATGAAGAAGATGCAGATCTTCGATCTGGTATATACAATTGAGAAGAAAGAGAATTTAAGAGAGAGAGAGATGGAGAAGCTAGAAAGGAATGAAAATTCTGAGAGAGATGGCTCCATAGGTCCTCAGACCTAAGGAGAGTTGAAAAAATGCATTACAGATCCGTAGAACTATAGAAGGTGAACAAAATGCTTTATAGGTACTCTCTCCTATAGAGTTGAACAAACTGCACCGAAGGTCTGTAGACCAACGGTGAACAAATCCTATAGGATGAAAGTGCTTTACAAGTTTTCAGACCTGCAAAGAAGGCACCGCAGGTACTCTCTCCCGAGGAAGCCCGAGGTAGGGGACTCCATAGAGTCAAATTGGGTCCTCATAGGTGCTCGGTCATGCAAGGAAATCTTGATGCAAAGAATCTCTACAAGTTCTCAGTCCTGAAAAGAAAGAATAATCAGAGAAGCCTGTGGCTACCACAAGCTGCATTGCAAGATAGTCATAGAAAAAAATAGGTATAGCCGGGTTTCCCCCAAGCTAGACACCAATGAATTCATTTGAGAGAAGATTTTCAAAGGGGGGTCCATCGGGAACCCTTCAAGAGAAAAAGGGGTCCACTCAAGGGACACTTTATTTGAATGACATAGAGAAGAGAGGGGGTCCTTAAGAAGGATGCACATCTCCAAAACAAGTTATCACTACCCCCAACATATAGGGGAGGAGAACCATGCAAGACACTTAGAGCATACAAGATAGAGGTAGACCTCGATATCACTTGTCATTTGAAGAAGAGACAAGTGCATCAAAAAATAAATGCATGATGGAACTTGAATCAAGAAAGTTGTATTTTATCCTTCAAGGCCTTACATTCACTAGTGGAATGTCCAGGAACTTGATGGTATGCACAAAAAGAATGCTTTTCTTTATCATGCTTATGGAATTTATTATGTGTAGGAGAAGGAAGAGTAATCAAGTGGGCTTTTAGAAGCCTTAACATAATACACTCTTGCTCAGATAAAGAATGAGGAGCAGGAAGCAATCCTTTCTCTTATGGAGAAAAGTTTGGCTGCTCACAAGAACAAGGCACAAATACAATGAATAATGGTGGATGAATCAATCCCAGAGAATTAGGTTGAGTAGAATTCATGTCATTCAACCATGGATTCTGTTTAGATTGTTCATTTGAGCAACCAAGCCCCAAATTACGCTTATGAGGTGCACATTCTATAGGGACTTGAATTTCTTGTTCATTACACCCACAACCTTTACGCCCATAGCCATATTTAAAGACAAGCTTAAAGCCAGGGCCATAACGTGTTTGAAAATCTTGAGGAGGATCTTCATAGAGAGCATTGTTCCAACAATGGGGATTATACTCTTCTACGGGATCACCATCATCCTTCTTGATAGAGATGCCAACATTAGCCTCTTTAAAAAAAGTGTGATCATCTTCCTCAAAAGGAGGAGGATGAACATTAAGAACATTACAATTATTTCTCACATTATCTCACAATACAGAAGAATAACCATCTTTGATAGCGGGCTTGGATGATGTTATCGAAAGGTTAAAGTGGATCGAGTGGACCTTATATTCTATAAAGTGTAAGGAACCCCAATCATCACCGAGATATGCATTCTTTTGAGAAGAGGTAGAAGGAGCAAACATAAGATTTCTTGCTTCAGAAGGATCTTCTTCAGGCACATCTATCTCAAGAGTATCCTTTGTAGTAGGTACTGCTAGAGTAAACATCGACACATTGGAAGACACTGAAGGAATAAGAGTAGGCACAACCAAAACCTAACCAACAGTTTCCATCTCACATAAGTGCATAGCCTTAAGGTCAACCTTGACTGTGACTACTCAATTATTGCAAATGAAAATAGATTTATGCAAGGTAGATGAGACTGCACCCATAGCATGAATCCATGGTCTACCAAGAAGAAGGTTATATGGTAATTTTTCTAACTGGGTACCCAAACTCAAAGGCAAGTCTATTGTGCCTAGGTCTTGTCAACTAAGATTATTGAACCCATGAATGACAATAGAATAAGCATTAAGAGAAGATGAATCAATATTAATCTTAGGCAATAGATCAATGCTACAAACATTGAACTCTGAACCAACATCAATGAGAGTATGTCTAATGCCGATATTATTAATGTTAACTATAATCATCAGAGGATCTGCTTGCTTCTATACTTCTAGAGGTGGGAGTTCTTGTGGATAGAACATAATATTTGGCGAATCCACATGAATATGAGCCATCAATGTATTAACATCTGCTGGCCTAGAAGAAGAAGGTAAGAGGATATTTTGCAAGGCTTCCTGAAGCATACCTTGGTAAACTAGAGCAGACTGAAGCAAGTCCCACAGTGAGATCTTATCCGAAGTAACTCAAAGTTTCTCGACAAGATCGTAATCACTGGGTGCTTAAGTCATAGGTTTAGGAGCTTGAAGAAGGCTTGGTTGTTTATTCATTCTATTCTTATAAGTATGGGATACCGCTCTATAAGAGGGAGCCATAAAAAGATTAAGAGAATCACTATCAAATGGGACACTGTCAATAGAGAAAATCCTTTTAGGAGAATGACTAGTTGAAGTTAGATAAATGACCAGTCTCTCAGGCCTTTGAGGGGAAACAAATAAATAGATTACATTTACAAGATTATCACAACTAGTGGAATAATTATTCAAATAAATATTCTCAACATCAATCTAGGGAGGATCAAATGTGGAAGGAGATTCATCATTCGCAAATGCATCATCTCTAGAGGAGAGTACATTGGAATGAAGAGAGTGCAGAGTAGTGTTAAGAAAAGTATCAATGATTTCATCCTCTTGCACCAAAATATCCTTAGAAGGAATCTCAGGAGAGGGATCAATAAAGAATAATAAGAAAGGATACAACTCATTTCACATGCTTGTAAGAGAACTTCTTGAAGCTTCTTAACAAAGCTAGAAAGAGATAGAAGGAAGGAAGATAGAAAATACATTTTGAAATAGAGATATAGACATGTCGACCAATCCAGAGCAATCTAGGGGTGACATAACTGAGAAAAACTAAAAATCTTGATTTTCTGATTTTTTTGGTATTTTCTAGGTTCTAGTAATTTGCATTTTTAGAGGTCTTCAGAGTAGAATTTGGGATTGAAACTTGCGTTGGTCCCTAAAATTTGGTTGCCTAAGGAACTATATTTTAGGGACTAAATTAGTCCTCTTGGAGACCTTTTCAATGGTGTAAATGGTTTTGCATTCTGGGCATCGAGTCAAAAGTTATGACCCCACCAAGTTGGGGTAAATAAATTCCTAGTTTTTTAAAAAATACTGTGGTTCACGTCAGATTCACAAAAATGTAGAGAAGGGGGATTCACTACTCATGAGTCTCTTTATTCTCAAGAGATTACCAAGGGGTGAACTACCCTAAACTACCTCAAGGAACAACACGAGAGTTTTTGAATCATAAAGAGCAGGTCATAGAGATTTTCTAGACATACTAGCAAGTTCTCAGCCAAAGGACGTCAACACACTGAAGTCCCAAAGGCGTGTTGACGTATTGTACAGAGCAAAAACCGAGTTTATCACAGAAAATAACAAAGTGTCTACTGTAGACACATAAAAATATCCTAAGCCTTTGAGTGTCATTTTTCTTCATCCTCGTTCTTCGATAATTGAATAATTTTAGTTATTCAATTATGTTTGATTATATTCCTCTATTAATTAAATAATTTTTAATAATTATTTTATTAATTCACTTTCTAATCTTTATTCTATCATGACCGATTAAACAAACTAATTGCGTCACTAATTTCTCCCTCTTCTTCAATAGTTAAATGAATTATTATTTATTTAATTATTTTGACATCTTTCATCTATAGTTAAATAATTACCATCAAATATTTATCTATTTATGGTCCTTTAATTCTTCCATAGTTAAATAATTATTAAAATCATTTAACTATCCCATGCCACCTTCCCTATTAAATAATTAATCTAAATTAATTATTTAAGGTCTAATTTTCATCTCTCTATTTAATTAAATTGATAAATTTAATTAAATGCTCTTGTTTTCATTTTATCTAAATAAATAATTTGGATAAATTATTTATTTGCCACTTGTCATTTTCCTCCATTTTGAATAAATAATTTAAAATAAATTATTTATACACCTCCACTTGGTCAAAGATACCCTGTCATTATTTCATGTCATAGTCTGCATGTCTATCATAGCCTGCATGTCTTGCATGTCTGTCATAGTCGTCAGCATCATAGTTTTTGCCATGCATGGCATATTCTTGGTGCATCAATTCTGGACCGTCGATTCATCCTTCAATCTCATTCGTCCATTCAAAATTGCCTTTTCTTATAAAATGGCAATTTCCAATTCATTTGGTCTTCTTCCTCTTCTCTCTCTCAAGCATTCATGTGAACTTTCTGGTTTTCTTGTTTTCATCCATTTTTATACATACTTAGAGCTTCTCTTAGTCATTAAGAGTCATTTTGCATAGAAAAATCCTTCAACACTTGTGTAGGACATGTCATAATCTTAAAGTCGCTCAAAGAATTTGAGGGCACTCTTCAACTTGCAGCAAGCTAGAAGGTGTAATGGAGGTTAGCCATGGAGATTGAAGATTTGGGTAACTTTGCTTCATTTATTTTCATGTTTTCTCCTTTGCTCTCCATTATCTCTTTGGATTTTTTAGATTTAGCAATTCTAACCTAATCAAACATAAATTTTTAGAGATACATTTGGTGAACCTGACGTGAATCCAAAGAGAATACATTTGGTGGACCATCGATTCAACCTTCAATCTCATCCGTCTATAGTTAAATAATTACCATAAAATATTTATCTATTCATGATCCTTTAATTCTTCCATAGTTAAATAATTATTAAAATCATTTAACTATCCCATGCCACCTTCCCTATTAAATAATTAATCTAAATCAATTATTTAAGGTCTAATTTTCATCTCTCCATTTAATTAAATTGATAAATTTAATTAAATGCTCTTCTTTTCATTTTATCTAAATAAATAATTTGGATAAATTATTTATTTGCCACTTGTCATTTTCCTCTATTTTGAATAAATAATTTAAAATAAATTATTTATGCACCTCCACTTGGTCAAAGATACCCTGTCATTATTTCATGTCATAGTCTGCATGTCTTGCATGTCTGTCATAGTTTTTGCCATGCATGGCATATTCTTGGTGCATCAATTCTGGACCGTCGATTCAACCTTCAATCTCATCCGTCCATTCGAAATTGCCTTTTCTTATAAAATGGAAATTTTAAATTCATTTGGAAATTTCCAGAGATACATTAGTGAACCTGACATTTTGTAGAGAAATTTGTGTGTTCTTGTTTGTTTTTGCTGTTTTGCAGGTTACAGCCAAGAATTCATATGAAATCCCGCCATCTTCTTTTGAGCACAGAAAAATGGGCGCATAACATATTTTAAAACGTTTTCTGGGTTTTGTAGGCCTCATTCTACTTTAAACGATTTAAAATTTCGTTAAGATTTGAGAAAATTATGGCCGTTTTAGTGATCGCAGCTTTTAAGATTTAGTTGTTCAAATCCGAATTTTCTTTTGTTTATAACACTTTTGTCTTGCAGGATTTTGCAAAACGTTTTCTGGGTTTTGAAGGTCTATGTCTTAGCTTTCCATAGATATCTACAATTTAAAATTTTGTTTAGTTTTGAGAAAGTTATCACTATTTTAGTTCGCTGTTTTCATTCAAGTTTTTTTTTTTGGTTTACTAATCTTCTGTTTGTAGCGTGTGGCTTTGAAATGAGGCTCCCAAAAACTGCTTCTTTTGGAGTAACAAAAAAAATTTGAGCTCTTAGTGTTTAGTTTTCTTTGATTTCTTTTTCTTAGTTTAGTTTAGTCTTTTTATTTTCTAGTTTAATTATTTATTGACTTAAGTTTGGTTTTTAATCTCTTGTTCTAACTTAGTTTTTTGCAACTTTCTCGTTGGTCCAAGACATTTATGAAACTACTAATTTATGGTTTTGCAGCTCCATTAGTCGAAGACTCATTTCTCAAACAATGTGTTTGTGATTTCTAGTTTAGAAAACACTTCCATTGGTGCATTAAAATGAACATGTGTTTGATTTTGTCTGACTATGCTTGAATGTGGTAGGTGATTACACTCTCACCTTGTGAAAACTAGGTGATCAAAAAACTAGACCCACCTTATTTTTTGTCACCCTCAAGACTTAGTAATCGAAGTATCCTCTCCCCTTGTGCTTTCGGGCGATCCTGGGTGTAAGAGAAATGGTTACTGACTCTAGAACTTGGGCCTATTTTGGTTGGAAAAAGTACTCACCCCAGGACGACTCAGACCAGTAGCACCCTGAACCCGAGGAACTTCCAGCCGGTATATAAAAGTGGATTCTTGGGGAAAACCCAAGAATCACACGTATGGTTTCAATGAGATGGATCCGAAAGGGGACTCTCACCACATGGATCATGCCCTACGAACATAATTCCCTTACTAGACACCGTTTGTTTTAGAGGCCAATCATTTTCAATCGTTGCTTGGTATAGTGCAGGGTACAGTATCATGCCCGAAGATACTCACTACTGATCCCCTTGAGTAGAGATAGCAGTTCTTAGGAAGTGACTACACAAGAATCCAAAGTTGGTGTGCCTGAATGACGTTAATGAGTCGTGGAGGGGAGGCAGTGCCACCAAACTTCTAAGCTATTTGCTCTTGAGAAGAAAAGGTGTTTAGCACCAATCTAGGGTATATCGGTGGGCTATATCAAGTATACAAGCCCTTGGCCTATTGGCATATTAGGATTGTGCTTGTCTCATGTGCGTTTGCATACACCAAAACATTGTGCTTGTCAAGTGTTTTCTAGATTTTCAAACAATATACACAACATTCACAAATCTGGACACAAACAATCAATCTTAGACAACTCAGACTTTTCAACAGAATATAAAAAAAATAATATTATTAGCCTATTGTCAAACACTTTTTCCAAGAGGACTCTATCAAAAACCAACTTTGAAATTGCTCAAAATCTTTATCATTCAACCATTAGTTTGCATTTTTGACCCTAGGATTAAACTTTCAAAATTTTGATTTCATCCATTAGGTTCATAATCATCATCTTAGCATTAGCTTGACCCTAGGTTTTCATCTTTGCATATTTTGGATTAGGTGAACCTCATCACAATTTGCAAAATCATTGCTTTCGAAACTAGGTTATCTTGGACTTCGTCATTCACTTCTATCTTCAATCATTGTCACTTTTTGTGAGGCTTTCCAACTCAGCAGTCTAGCTAGGAAAACTCACTAGTCCTTTTGACCTTGTCATTTTCAACAAGTCCTTTGGTAACCAAAATCGAAAACAAAGACTAAGCTTAGAGTGTTTAGGTATCCTTGTCTCCAAATTGCATTCTAGTTTATACCTTGCATACTTTATTCCCAAAAAAATACAAAAACATTATTCATCCTAGTTGTTATTTTGAACCTAGACTTTGCATTAGTTGTATCTTTAGTCGACATAATCATCTTAGTCCTTATTTTTCACCTTGTCATCATTGTCATCCTGGTCATAATCGTCACTTTCGCTTTTTGGCATTTCACATTTTCTCAGGTACACATTATCATTTCATCGCATTGTCATCCTTTATCACATAAAAAGACAAAAACATAGGCTAGTGTCATATTTGCATTGTCATTATCTTCATTTGAGCAATTTCCTTTGATGGTGGAGACAAGACTTCAACGAAAGAAAAAAAAATGGCAGACTTTGGACAACAACACAAACAACAACACCAATCCCAATGACTAGATCTTTGATGACCCATTTGGAAATTTGAATGCACAATCTTCCATGAACATGTCAACTTCCTTTCAAAATCCACTTTTTGAACAATTCATACAAAGAGATCAAAATAGACAAGTCTATGTTAAAAACTTAGAGGCAGCAACCCAAAATCTTGAAGTCGCTTCGTTTGTAGAAGAATTGGTCTTGAACGATCCCGATAGATACCTTGCTATGCTTTTAGACCAAGGCACAAGATTACCAAAAGGCTTCGACATTAATACCATACGACCTGTCTCTCCTAATCACACGACACAAAACACAACATCCCAACATGACAAGAACAATACCTTGATCAATAACATTGTTGTTACTACGCAAGTTGCCACTACCACTATTAATGCGACATCTAGTGGCACCATAAATCAAAACACCTCGTCTTCAATCAACGCAACATCTACTGGAGGAACATCTACTATGACTGTGCCTTCAATTTCCACATCATCTTCACAAAAAATAGGAGCTACCTTTTCATAGAGTATGCCTACAACATCCTCATCATCTTCACAAACGATAGGAGCCACCTTTGCGTCTACATCAGTAGGCACCACCTCCTCAAATCCTATGATTGGTTATTCATCTATGACAATGGGGGCATCTTCATCACATCCTTACAGTGGAACCTCATTTAATCCCTTTGGACGAAATTCATGACACGTTTTCATCCAAGGTCCTCAACACAACATTAACACATCATTGCAAATGAACATCCCACATGGACAAGGGCACAATACGCATATATCACATGGACACTTTCAAGGACCACACACTACCATGCCACACAGACAATTCTTTCAACAAGGACAAGGAACTAAAATGATGCAACAAATGCATGCCTTTGGACATCAAACAAGTTAGGGACCTCAAATACAGACAAACATAGCTGGGTCACATATTCCTACATACTCATCCTAGATTCATACTCAACAACATATCCCCAATCACAACTGGCAATATCAACAAAACATACCTTACTTTCAGGCAACCAATGATCCCGTTGTACACGCCTTGCTAGCAAAAAAAGTGGATGACCTTCAAAAAAAGATGGAAAATATGAAAACCTCTGACAAGAAAATGCAAATGCCTTATGACTTATGTCCATATCCTTTTGATACAATGTTTTTCATGCCACCATTTCCACATGGTTATGTGGCTCCAAACTTCAACAAATACAAGGGTAAAACAAATCCACTTGACCACATCAGAGAGTTTGTAACAAGTTGTGTGGATATCACTCATGAGAACACATATCTAATGTGAATGTTTCCTAAAATCCTCACAAGACAAGCCCTAGAATGGTTCTATACACTGCAACCTGGAATACAATCATGGAAAGAACTTGCTGAAAAATTCATGAAAAATTACACATACAACATTGACACAAACACCTCCATTACCAATCTATGCTAGCTCACACAAGAAGATTCGGGTGAAACCTTTTTACCATTCTTTCAAAAATGGAGGGGCCTAGCGAGTCACTGTCATATAGACATACCTGAAAAGGAAAAGGTTGACATGTTCGTACAAACATTATTAGGCCCACTGAAAAATGGCTTGCGGGTTCATTGTAGCACAACTTTTGCGGACCTAGTTGAATGAGGTGTCCAAGTTGAACAAGCCCTCATAGCCAAAGGAAGAATAAAATAGGGTCCTAAAAGCATAAATGCAAACCCTCCTTCTGCTGACAAAACCAAATTTTGGGTTAAGAACAAACATGTCACCAACGATGGTGTAGTTGATGCTAAGGCTGTCAACACTATGGGTCCTATGATTACTCTAAAAGGGACACAAACCTATGCTGCTAATGCTATCCATATAAATCAGAATAACCAAGGCAATCAAAACAATCAAATTCAAGGGAAGCCTAGACAACCAAGACAATTCCCTAGAAGTCGCACATATACCCCTTTGGGTGAACCTATTGATGAAGTCCTCAAGAAATGCATTCAGAATGGTGTCATCACACTTTAGGACCCCAAACCATACGACCCTGGGCAGTTTAAACAATCTTGGTGGGATGATAATGCATTTTATGACTATCACCAAATAAAATGACAAAACATCTTCCTGTAAACAATTGAAAAATCTAGTACAAGACCTTATTTAAAAGCGTATCATTGAAGTTGGTAGGCCACAGTTTGCTTCTAATACAGATCATACAATACACAAGAACCCACTACAGGATCATGGTTTAGGAAACCCTTCTACGTCAAACCTTAATAACAATACTCGAGCCAACCATGCCCGTATTGGGTACAACTATTCCGGGGGACCTATTATACATCACATTAGAACAACTGATGAACATGTCTACACGGTCACCGTTAGAAAGGTCCCTGAATGCAATATCACCACTCACGATGGAAAGGTCACCATAGCCAGCCCTCCTCCCTCTAGACAACCAAAGGTAACAATAGCTGGCCCGTCCACTTCACAGTCACAATCGCGTCCACAAAACAAGCAATCCCAACCTAAAGGAAACTTTAATCTTATTGACCAACTTGGAAAAACACCTGCACAAATCTCTATTCTTGAGTTGTTACGCATCTCACCTGCCCATAAGGCCATCCTAGACAAAACATTGCAAGAATCCTCCGTTCCCCAAGATATTGATGTCAGCCAATTCGAAGCCATGGTAGGATATCTCATGACACCCCATCATATCACCTTTTCTGACCAGGACTATTTGTCATCCAAATCCAACCATAATGATGCCCTTCATATCGAAGTCCTTGTTCATAAACATAAGGTCAGACGAGTCTTAGTAGATGGCGGAGCAGGACTTAATATATGTTCTTTAAAATTGGTCAAGGCACTAGGATTTTTTGATCCTTGCATATATGCCACAAGAAGCATTGTTAACAAGGTATATGATGATGAAGAATGTTCCTCTCAGGGCGTAATTACACTCCCAATTCGAATCAGGCCAGTCATTGTTGACACCACTTGTCAAGTTTTGGATTTAGACCTGCCATACAACATTTTACTCGGTCGACCTTGGATCCATGCTCTGAAAGCCATCCCTTCTACGTATCACCAATGCTTGAAATTTCCTTTTGAAGGCACTGAGATTACTATATACGGAGACCTTGATCCATTCCAATATTGTACCAACTTATGAGGTGTCTCAGAATGCCAAGTTCCTATCAATAGGGAAGTTCTGACATCCTTGTCTTCTAAATTCATTGACCCCTCAGCACTCGTGAGGTCTTCCACTTCTTCATCCACCGCATCCACTTCTACTTCTTTGACCACTATGACCACTTCCATAACACCTACTGCTTCATTTATCACCCCAAGCGTCGACCCGAGCTTCCAAATTCAGGACCAAGGATGTGGAGAGTACAAGCTGAATATGGCCTATTGCATAACAAAGATGCCCAAGTCTCCCCAGGTCTATGGAAAACCTTGTTTTAGAATACAAGCAAAAGAAACTTTCAGGGTTCCTCCAAATATAGTTTTCATAAAGTGGGGTGAAATGAGTCAAGAGGACACATATGATATACTATCCTGGATTTATAGAGAACCACAAGACTTAACTCCCTTGCCAGTAACAATATATGGAAAAGGATACAACATGATAAAAGAAAAAGGTTATGATGGAAAAAGTGGTCTTGGCAAGGATAAAAATGGAAGGCGTGAGCCACTATCAGTTTCAGAAAGACCAAAACATCTTGGCTTAGGGTTAGGTCCACGAGAATCTGGAAATCCAAGTACCAATGTGCTTCCATGTGAGTTAGTGTATGCTTCAGACTTTGTTGAGACAACTAAGGACACCTCCTCTGAAACTAACTCTCACAAATGGGAATTTGGCTCTCAGTGATCCTTAAGTGACTACTACCTTGATGAATTATTCCTTGAACTTGGGGAGCCTAAATTTGAGGAACAATTCTGGAAAATGTTTAAGATTGATACAACACCAAATGATGTCAAGTCCAGATCATATTATATTCCCATTCATCCTAGCCTCGACATACCAACACAGTCATCCCAAGCTAACAACCATCATTCAAAATCGCCTGAGTCATCACTTTCCACTATTGATCATGACTCTAATGCTACTCCCTTTGTCCCTTACTTCCCTAGTGAGTATGAAACAAGCGAAGGAGAATACTGGATAGAATCTGACATAGAGCCAGACGATGACAACTTCATTTTTAACGTCTCGACATCCATTTGCATGCTCTCTGTGTCATCTCCTCAATTTGAAAATGCTAATGATGGAATATCCATAGTTTACCCTAACCTAATTGGCTGGAACCAACAAGGACCACCAGTAATGGACACTTTTCAAAATGATGAGGCTTTAGCAGAGTTTCTAGGACTACGTGAGGGCATTCCAAATGGGGATCACAAAGCTGGATTTGCTATTAACTTGGATTGTACTGCTTATTTCAGGGAGACTGCGCCATCCTCTAATCGCAAAATCAAAAAGAAAAATAAAACAAAAAATAAGGGCATTCCAAATGGGGATCACAAAGTTGGATTTGCTATTAACTTGGATTGTACTACTTATTTCGGGGAGACTACGCCATCCTCTAGTCGCAAAATCAAAAAGAAAAAGAAAACAAAAAATGACACGTCTCTAGGTGAAAACCCGAGGGTGAAAACCTCCCTGAGGCACTTAAGGGTGGAGGATTGGAATTTCTCCCCGTAGATAGAAAAAAATCAGCAATGCTCGTAGAAGACACCATACCAGTTAATATAGCTAATGTGGAGGACCCCAAAATGGTTCTCTTTGTGGCATCATTGACATAAGCTGAACACCCAGAATTCCAAAGTTCTTCTCATAACGCAAGATAAACTTCGCATGGTCTTATGCCAATATGCCAGGGTTAGATCCTGAGTTAGTGTTACATCACTTGCCATTATTGCTAGATACCAAGCCAGTAAAACAAAAGCTAAGAAAAATGCACCCGCAAGTTGCATTGTTGGTTAAAGCTGAACTCAAAAAGTTATTGGATGTAGGTTTTATCAGGCCAATTGACTATGTTGAATGGATATCCAACCTCGTCCCTGTCACCAAGCCTACTGGATAGATTCGCATATGCACAGACCTCCGAGATCTCAATAAAGCATTCCCTAAAGATGATTTCCCTTTGTCGAATATCGATATCATTGTGGACCTTACAACTGGATATGAGATGTTGTCCCTTATGGATGGTTTTTCTGGTTATAATTAGATTCGTATTTCCCCTGAAGACCAACACAAAACTGCTTTCACATGCCCTTGGGGTACTTACTGTTGGACTGTAATGTCATTTGGTCTTAAAAATGTAGGTGCTACATATCAAAGGGAAATGACAACAATATTCCATGACATGATGCACACATTAATGGAAGACTATGTGGATGACCTTCTGGAAAAGTCATTGACAAGAAAAGACCACCTTTCAGTATTAGACAAAGTTTTCAAGAGGCTGGAAGATTATAAGGTCCGGTTAAACCCGAAAAAGTGTGTTTTTGGTATAACATCATGCAAGTTGTTGGGGTACATAGTCTCCCGTAGAGGTATTGAAGTTGGCCCCGCAAAAGTTAGAGCTATATTGGATATGCCTCCTCCTAAGGGAATCAATGACCTAAGAACGCGACAAGGAAGGCTTCAATCTATCAGACGGTTCATCGCTCAACTCACGGATAGGTGTCAACCATTTCAATATCTTCTACGCAAAGGGATCCCCTTTGTGTGGACATATAAGTGTCAAGAAGAATTCAACCATATCAAACAATACGTATTGTCACCTCTAGTTCTCATGCCTCCCATCCAAGGAAAACCATTAATTCTGTACATCTCTGCAACTACTTCAGCACTAGGGGAATTACTAGCACAAAATGGCTATGAAGAAAAAGAATGAGTTATATATTATAT
>VDFB02370100.1:0-22923 GCA_007258455.2 Sequoia sempervirens
TGGTATCAGAGAAAATCGATCCATGAGAGAGGACGTTGGCATGAAGGTTGTGTAAGGCAATGTTGTAAGAGCTCTATTTTGGCTTTCATAAGTTTTTGTAATGTTTTTGTGGTTAGAAGGGGAAAGCATGGGCACTCACAAGGATAGTTGCAAATGGTTAGGAGGGCCTAGACTGTGGAAGCATTATTCAATTAGGAGAGACATTAGTTTGTTTGAGCTTTGGCTGTGAAGTCAAATATGTGAGTTAGATTATAATGTAATAAAGAGAATAATAAAGTTAGAAGGAAAAATAAGACAAAGACAAAGACAAAAGAAAACTGAAGACCAATGAAAGGAGCTACAAAAATTAGAGTTTGCATTAGATGAGATATGGCAGATGGAAAATATGGAGTTGTCTCATAATGCAAGAAAGAGGATAATCAGGTTGGAAGACAAAATAAGGCAAAGACAGAAACAAATCAAAGACTAGCAAAAAGAGTTGCAAAAGTTAGAATTTGAGTTAGATGAGTTATGGTGCATGTTGGAGGAATATGAGGCATGCAATAAGAAGAAGACAAAGAAGAAGAAAGCTGAAGCAAAAGTGTTCAAGGATGGTGAGAAGGTGAAAAAGATGCATGGGAATAAAAATTCATGTTTTGAAGAAGAAGAATTTTCTAAGAGGAAAGCCATCGAGTTTAGAATCAGCCAAGGAATAGAACTCTTGGAACAGGGAAAGTTTAAATCCATAGATGAGTTGGCAAAATTTTTATTGGATGGAAGGCTGAATGAATGGGGAGAAGATGAAGAGGATGAATTAGCTGAAGATGTTGAGTTATGTTACCTTGAAGAAAGAGAAAATATTGAGGAATATAATGAGAGAGGCGAAGAGTTCAAAGACTATAGTGAAGAGGAATGCAATTTATCACAAGAGGCGGCCCCAAATGTTGTAGTGGTGGAAGCAGTCCACCTTAGAGAGGAAGCTGCAACAAAGAGAGAGGTCATTGGGAGCCCCATATGTGATGAGGCCTTATTGGTCTTAGAGGAGTGCAGTCTATGGCAAGAGGTGACCCAAAATGTTGCAGCAGTGGAAGTTGTCCATGTTGGAGAAGAAACTGCAACAAAGATGGAGATCTTTGGGAGCCCCATATGTGATGACATTTTATTGGTTTTGGAAGACACATCCAACAAGGACTAGCTAGTGGGATGTTTGAAGAATCCCGTGATTGATGAGAAGAGAGAAGAAGATCATCTCTTTCTTGGAGGAGAAATGAGGATGATTGAGGGAGAGAGTAATGACCTGAAGGAGGAAGCACCTATGAGAATTTTTGACTCACTTAATTTGATTTTCGTCTATAATAGTTTATGTGCAGGTGTGGTAGAAGGTTGGACATACCATGGAAAGAGCCATAGTGGATATTGGAGGAGTAAGACCACTCATTGGGAAAAGAGGAGGAGAACTAGAGGGCTGAGAAGGACAATTTCTGATTCAACTAGTAGTTGGAAGCATAGGAAGAAATTATGCGAAAATATGTAGAAGTACCTAACCTGGTGGAAAGGTAGGCCATGGAGTTAGCGCTTTGAACCATTTTAAAAGAAGGGGAGAATGATGCGGAGCATCTCTTTTAATGTGCCCTGCCCATTCACTGTGGAATTAAGAAACTTGCTAATTTTTGGTTGCGAGTGGCGTGTGGCCTAGTAATGTAACAGATGACCAGGCTGGAGATTCCCGTAACCGATGTTGAGGAGCTGACGGCGCTGCAGACCTCTTATTGCCTTGGCATTTTGTTTGCTATTTTTAACCTTTCCTTTCTCTGCCACTTTCTGGCCGCTATTGGTGGGGCAGTGATGGTTTTTGACTAATCCTTTTTAAAAAGGATGGTTTTCTTTTCTTTTGGTGGAGTAGTTTTAGCATGAAGGAACCAAAGGGCTGAGAAGGACAATTTCTGATTCAACTAGTAGTTGGAAGCATAGGAAGAAATTATGCAAAAATATGCAAAAGTACCTAACCTGGTGGAAAGGTAGGCCATGGAGTTAGCGCTTTGAACCATTTTAAAAGAAGGGGAGAATGATGCGGTGCATCTCTTTTAATGTCCCCTGCCCACTCACTGTGGAATTAAGAAACTTGCTAATTTTTGGTTGCGAGTGGCCTATGGCCTAGTAATGTAACGAATGACCCATCGAGATCTCCCTGTGAACCGACGCTTTTCTGGAGGATTTTGGTGGTGTGCATTTTCCCGTGTAAGAGATTTGTAGTTTTTCTGAGATAAATTAATAAAGAAGTTTATTGTGTTGAGTTCTGCTGTCCAGACTGGGTTTATTTTCTGTGTGGTCCTTTTTTTGAGTGCATATTTTGTCTCTCGTTATTCCTTGCTTCTGTTTCCAGACCTATGTTAGAAGGAACGAAGGAGTTTGCATCATAAATTCAATAAAAAATGGCGGCTCAAATTTGTGTTCTCGAGTCTTGAGATGAAAGCCGTAATATGCAATTACATATTTATGACGTGTTTTTAAGCGGCGGATTTCATACTTCAGGACACCATAACTATCTTTCTTCAGCGTTATGACCCTACAGATTTGGGATGAAGGTCAAATTTGGCGGAGGTCCAAGGCCAAGCGAGACCAGCCAAGTTTGAGCCAAATTTGACGAAATTTTTAGAGTCTGGGAAAGAGTAAAATTAATGCCGTACAAAACTATTGACAAGTACAGCAAAATGCAGGGATGAATTATACTGCAGACATGAATTAGCAAAAAGCAGATTCTTTTCAAGACTCCTATATTTGGGGATATCAGCTATAATAAAAATATTATCCTCTGATAATATATTTTTCCCCTGGATCCTTTGTTCCCAAACATAAGGTAGCATTTGCTAGTGGTCAAAGAATCTGGAACGCTCTCTAGTGAAATG
Organism: Sequoia sempervirens; assembly: GCA_007258455.2. Lineage (NCBI taxonomy): Eukaryota > Viridiplantae > Streptophyta > Pinopsida > Cupressales > Cupressaceae > Sequoia > Sequoia sempervirens. Next base: position 2,886 of record VDFB02370100.1, read on the forward strand.
ATAAAGTACGTCAGAAAAAAAATGGATTGCTTTGTAGTGAAAAGTTCAATGCAATATTTGAATGTTTAGCACTAGAATAAAAAAAACAATATTTTATCATCAATGCTTTGGAGTTCGGGAACTTTGCAGTGGCTTATTGATCTATCGGAAACACTATGCTAAGCACTTGCACCAAGAGGGGTGCAAGGGGTACATCGATAGAAAAGTATATGTAAGTAAAAATGCTAAGAAGTGTAATTTCATATAGAGTGAAATTTTTTAATAAAATGGACAACAATTGTGAACTAATATTGATCAAATTAGAAGGAAGAGGTAGGTTATGGTTATCTCTCTTGGATCTCCACCTTCAACTATCTAGTCAGGCACATACCGAGGAAGATATTCTAATCAACAATTTATTACAAAATTTGTTATGGGAAAAAAGATAATGCATTTCATTATTCACAAATTTCAACCATTGAATTTCAGCAAAGACTAGCTTCAGTTTTGATGTGTCAATTTGTAATTATAGATCACAAATTTGTAATGCATTTTATCATGGATGTCAAGAGGGGAAAAATTATACTAACACGTTGCTATTGACTATATTTATAGCTAGTTTAATGTGGTTGTGGAGCATTATGAAGTAATGGAATGGAGTAGCCATAAAGTAGAGGAAGCATAGAGACTCATAACAATACTTGTGACCAAATGGCTGGAAAGATGTTGATCATTGCACTTTGCATGGTGGCACTACTGGGTGCAAATGTTATGCTTGCACAGGAGAAGGGAGATGGAAACGGAAAGGGAAATGCATTCATTTCCCAAAAAAATTATCTTACAACCATGTCCCATGTATATTTCATTCAGGGTGAATAGGGTGGAAAGCTTGGGCCATGGCCTGTAATGCCTAGAAAACATGTTTCCCTCTCGTTAACCACCGCCTTGTCAATCTAGGACTCTCAGTGATGAATCTTGACCTATAGGAGAGAAAAATAAAAGACATTAGAAACAATATTCTAACCACTGGCTTTTGAAAAAAAGAGAATATAATAATAGAAAAATAAAGGGAAAAAAATACCCAATGCCTCCATATTACCCCTTTACGTGGCAATGGTGTTATTATGACTTCCCATGTATTGCAACCACCATATCAGTCATGCACAACCCTATTAAAAATTCCAGAGGAGTTTTAGACAAGATTTTGGCATCCTTTTAAACAAAAAAAATTGGTTGAGTTAAAGTTTTTTTTCAAGTGGGGGGCGAGGAATATTTCAACTACCTAGTAATTATTTTCACAGCTTGAGAAATAATTTCGAAAAACCATACCCACATTTAACAAATAACAACATAATTGTTTTAGAATAAAATAAAACAAAAGATATTTCAATCCTATAAAGGGAGAGATAAATGTAGTTTCCTGCAATAGTAGAGTACAATGTTACTCATTGGAGATTCTAGAAGAAACTCCATACTATATGATTTACACAAGATTGTTCAATAGTATGAGAAGGTCTTGAGATTAAAAGGGTCTATCTTAAGTTAGAGAACATAACCCTACTATTGAAGTGATCTTGAGTAGCCACACTTCCCTAAAATCAAATCTACCCGATTTGAAAATCAATGAAAATGAATTTTTGGTCATAGATATGTGGATACTAGCATCATTCACCCCATCAAATAATCCCCAATTGTAATGATTAAAACAATATTTAATGATATTTAGCATCATTCACCCAAAGTTCCCAAGGTACCTATGAAAAGCAGAAGCATAGCATGTTTAATGGTAGCCTCAATGGCAAGGGTTATAATCTCCTCAATGGTTAAGTGATTGTAGGGATAGGGTACATCCAAAGGGAAATCAAAAAAATTGAGAAAAGTAGAAGGGCTGCACAAGCAAAAAGATTCAACATCATGTAGTAGAATGCACGACCAACCATGCCCACAACCTACAATTGGGCATCCTTGTCTCAGACACCCATTTCCCCCATGATCTCTTTCTCACTCCTTTGTATCTTTTATCTTCCCACACCATCTGCTATAGCTCAAGAAATCACTGAATTGACTCCAAGAGTGCCTCTCAGCCATTCTATATTTTTTAACAATAAAATTTATTTTTCTTCCTTTTTGGAGGGTTTTCCTTAAGCTTTTTTATTAACTTACAACATTTGAAATTCCTGTGATTCATTTACTTATGGATTGTGTTCCTATCTAGCATTGAAAATCAAATCTTGTTTGGAGTGTTAAATGCATTGGTAGTGGAATAAAGAAATTGGTCGATGAAGATCCTACCACACTTTGTTGTTGTGAGACTCTAACTTTTTCTAATACATATTTTTATAATTATTTTGCTTGTATAATATATTAATTATAGCATAATCATGCAAATGGGACCCCACCCCAAATACCAAATTGATCAATCAATTTACAATTTATTTGGACATTATAGATTGGCATATGCATTCACATCTCTTTGTGGAGTCTTTCTCATCTCTTTGTATTGATTTGGCATTTGACATTGACTACAAAGAATATCTCGAGGACAACAATGATTTTCACTTCAATGGCACAAAAGAAGCTCCAATTCATTTAATTTTTCCTGAGTTCTCCCATTAAAAGAAATTAAATTGGTTCCGTGAAACAAGACTTACCACGTTTTATTTCAGACTTGCTTGCATTGCAAGAAACTCCAAGGATACTATAATAGTCCTATAGCTAGAATACGTTATCTAGCAATAGCTATGCCTTTTACAAAATGTATTTAGGTATTCAAAACCATAAAACAAGATTCATAGAACAAACTTTATTTAAGCAAAAACAATGTGCAAAATATTCTTAGAGCAGAAATTTTGACTTGTTGAATTTGTTCTGACAACTAGTCTATTGCCTCATCATCTAGAATCTCAAAAACATAAGTTTGAAAAAAACATTAAACTAATAGATTCTTTTGCAATGAAGCTTGAATTTGATGAAGCCAAAGGATTCTCTACTCCAAACACTGTAAAACATTCAAGCCACATTAATACTCCAAACACTGTAAAACATTCAAGCCACATTAATACTATTTAATAAATCTAATTTAGTGAGAGTAGATTATGAAATAAATACTTAAATAAATTAAAAATAAAAATAAAATAAGAAAGGGGTGAGGAAATGCTTATCATAACATCCATTTCTATAGAAACAACAAAGAATGAATTTTGTTACTAATCCCAAACATTTGTATAGAGGGCCTCACAAATAGGAAAGCATAAACCTTGATGATTTACTTTTATTCCCTAGTTGAACAACTTTCTAGTACTTTTTATGAAGGGGCATTGTTTATAAGAACAAAGCATTAAAATTGGGCCTTCCATTAAGCTATTTGTAGAAAAGATGAGAGATATAGAAACTACCATAAATCAGTACCTCCTTCAAAAAAATTACATTAGGAACAAGCCTACAACTTTGGGCAGTAGAAAAAATAGAACAAACTACAATGGAAAAGAATGTCCAGCCAAACACTGATGTTGTGGCCTCATATGCATTGACCATGCACCTCCACATGGTATACACACCATCATATAGCTTGTCTAAGAAGATGGTCAGTTCACTAATCTATCTTTCGCCTTGGCTGCAAAAAAAATCTAGTATGAAATCAGTTTTCACTTTTTTTTACAAACAAGACAAGAAAATATCTCTCTACATCACTAATAATCAAAGATAAATTTCATATTCTATCATTATTAAGCTATAAAATAGTTTGCACAATGCAGTTTACTTCATCAAGTTAAATCTTTGCTCTGGGTATCATAAGATACTTGAGAAGAGACATGCATAAAACAACAATCTGTAACTCATGACAATCACTAAAAGTCATGTGCATAAACACTAACATGATACTATGATGTTTTGTCTGAAATTATGCTTGTAATGCAACGTCATTGACAACCTTGTTGAAGAAATAATTTGAAAGACCTACAGTTACAAATAGAGCATTCCAAAACTCTAGAAGACTCACTTTCTCAAAAATTCTCATAGCCCTGGAATTCACTAAAAATCCACTATTAATGTGCCAGAAAAAGCAAAGCATTGAAGCAATTTTGATGCAAGGGGATCCATTTTGAAAGCAAACAGCTGGCGAGGAAGAGTCCTCCCCAACCAACAAATGAAAATTGATGTTGACCGCATACTCTATATCATCAAGCAATAGCATCATATCTCAGGGGTAGCCATTTGCAAGTTGGATGACTTATACAATGTTAAGCATGCCAACAATAATGAGAAGTCCCAGGTCAGCTGCAGTGGGTCCATGTGTAGAGAGACAAAAGGAAAATTAGAAAAATAGAGCAAGAGGCGAGAAGAGGCATCGAAAGCGGGAGGAAGAAGGCGGATGAGGAAAGCGACAAGGTGAGGTGCCCTAATCCTGCTCTGTAGAGTCATCACGTGTCGTATCCCCTGAATCGTGAAGCACACCTCCTTTGTCAGCACCCCCTTCTCCATCAACGCCGCCACGTTCTTCAGATTTGCCCCAAAAAAACCCCTCATTTACCATCTACAGTTAGAAACCCTAGCAAAACAAAGTGAAAATTACTTATGGGTCACCACCGATGTAGAGGAGTTGGAATTGCCAAGTTGAGGTGAGTCCTTCATCTCCGTCTCCATCTCCACGTCCTGAGTCATTTTGTAATTGCTCTAGGCATATGGATTTCACCAACGGCGAGCCTAAATGCAAACAATGACGACAAATTTTGCACAAATGGGTTATCTCTCAATGATGCCGATGAGGAAAAATTTAAGAAACGCTACCACAGTATAAAATTTTTTAATGAAAAGTGGATATGAAAATAGAAGATTTTCAGGGTTTTAGGGCTCGCGTGCAGACGAAAAATCCGATTTGTATATTAATATGCGAGTCAAGGGAAATCAGATTTGATTCTGAGATCCCAAAATTAAATGCGAGGAACAACAAACAACGATGACAAATTGTTTTCCAGCTAGCTGTTTATAGCGTGAGACAGGGTTCAGGTGAAAATTCACTCTATATATAGCCTAACTATCAGCTAATAAATATAAAAAATTATAAAAAGACAAATAATTTTTTTAATTTTTTAGGTTAAATAAATAATCTTATTAATAATAAATATACATTTGACTTAGTTTTTTTCTAGGAATATGATATAAGGGATGATGCCATACCCCACTTTGATTATTCTAATTTAAAAAATTATAAATTATAAAAAATACAAATTTCAAAAGTTTCTAGGTTAAATTAAATAAATAATCTTATTAAGAATAAATATACATTTGACTTAGTTATTTTTTCTAGGAATATGATAAAAAAATACAAATTTCAAAAGTTTCTAGATTAAATGATATAAGGGATGATGTCATACCCCACTTTGATTATTCTAATTTAAAAAATTATAAATTATAAAAAATACAAATTTCAAAAGTTTCTAGGTTAAATTAAATAAATAATCTTATTAATAATAAATATAAATTTGACTTAGTTATTTTTTCTAGGCATATGATATAAGGGATGATGTCATACCCCACTTTGATTATTCTAATTTAAAAAATTATAAAAAATACAAATTTCAAAAGTTTCTAGGTTAAATAAAAATGTAATTAATAATAAATATATATTTGACTTAGTTATTTTTTTCTAGGTGTATGATATAAGGGATGATGTCATACTCCATATTGATTATTCTAATTTAAAAAATATAAAAGAAAAACATAATTTTTTTTAAAAAAAGGTTAAATAAAAAATGTAATTAATAATAAATATGCATTTGATTTAGTTTTTCTTTTCTTTATGAAGGATTTAATATCATTCATATGAGAGCCCAGTCTATGCTAATATTTGTTTGATATAACAAAATTAGATTAATCAATGCTATAGTTTTTACTTATACAATAATGTAACAATGTTAGATTGATATAAAAAATTAAAATCTTAATTTGACATCAACATTTTAAAATAGATCACATAATCTTTTTAAAATGTGATGTAAAATAAATTTGATACAATAAAATTTAGAAACTAAAATATACTCAATAATAAATTTTAAAATTGAGAAACTAAGTTATGCTCAATTATAATAAATGACACATTTAATTATTAAACTTGACAAACACTACAATTGTGGTGGTGAAAACTTGCAGGGCACTCTTTTGCGTTTCTTCCACTCGATTTCCTATGCAAATTGATGAATCCGTCTTCTTTTACAAATACTTAACGACACCTCTTTCATTCCACTTCATCTTTCTGTCATAGCTACAAAAAATTGAAATCTTAACAAGTATGAAGATGAGAATAACAATATAAAAAATTCAAATCTTATCTTTAATTATTGTAATTTGTCAGTATTATTTTATTTTATTTTTGTGGTATCTTTAATTAAAATCTTTAACAATTATATTAATAAATAACATCCCCTCTACCATGCCATTGAACGGGAATACAGGCCAGTAAAGAAGCGAAAGGGTCGAAGAAAAAAACTGGCGGGAAACGATCAGATGGCTGTGCACATTGCAATCGAAAACCTGAACCATTGATTTCGAAAGTTAATACCTTCAGCGTAATAAAACATATATTTCAAATTATCAATTAATGTTGAAGTAATAGATAATGGCATGCCATAGATAATACCTTCAATTTATTGTGAGCAGCAAATCCGTAATTGTCTATCAGTCCCGTATGCAAAACTAGGAATGAATATTTCAGCACCTGATTTCACTATTTCTCTCTCTAATATTTCCGAAACCTGTGGGCAGTCGGTCTTGGTCTGGCCCATCCTCAACACCTATATATAGAACCATGCAAGTTTCAGGAAACGCAACTCCCTACAACCTTCTGGCATGGACTTGTTAAATGGCTCCTACCTATCCCGATTTGAAGAGATGCCACAAGCCCTCTGACATGCCTTCCTATGCAGAACATTTGCATTGCTGCCCTCCTTATAAGGGCGAAACGCCCAAGCCGTTCGAGTTTCCCACGGACCCGTCAATGCGGACCCGGTTACCGGCGCACAGTGTGGGTGGCGAGTACATAAAAAAATACGCCCTTGCCGTGGCGCTGATGAAGCGCCTTCCGCGAACCCCAGGAATTTCATGCAGCAGGCCAACGTTCACTTCGCCTACTGCCACAGTGCTTACTACATGGGGAAAACGATGAAGCCCTTCAAAGTCCACGGCGGGTGGTTCTTTCTCCCTTGGCACCGCTGGTATCTCTACTTTTACGAGGGCATTTTGGCCAAGCTTTTGGGTGATGATTCCTTTGCGCTGCCCTTCTGGAACTGGGACTACGAAGAGGGCATGATGATTCCGCCCATGTACATGGACCATTGTTCACCGCTCTATGACAAGAAGAGAAACCTCAAGCACGCAAACGCTCTTATGGATTTGGGCTACAGGAAAGGACAAGATCTTTCTATCTTGTCCCCTCAGAGTCTGATTTGGAGAAACTACATGATCATGTACAAGCAAATTGTCGTCCTGGGCGCATGCACCCGGACCTTCCACGGAGAGAAAATCAAAGAGGACAGCCCGACATGCACCTGCGGGGGAGGGACGCTGGAGCACGAGCCACATAACACACTTCATAATTGGACTGGCACCCGTCCTACGAGTGACAAGATTTTATCGATCGATCAGTGTCAGATTCTACCATTGCTCAGCCAAGCGGTTTTGAGGTTCAAACATTGGACTTGCAGGTAAACCCAACTTTCAGTTCGCCGACGAAGATCAATGTTTCACGGGAGCCGATGGATATTAACTTTGCAGGGGAGACGCCGTCGTCGAGAACATTTTTTGAGCTGCTTGTGATCGAAGGGATACGTGTGCAGAGAAACATCGCTGTTAAGTTTGATGTGTTTGCACAGCTGGATGACTGCTTGGCAGGTACGCCTTACGTGGACACCATGCCCCCTCAGTACGTCGGAACGTATGTGGAGCTCCCGCGTGGTGATGTGGAGGCCGGGTGCGGGCAGTCGTCGATGCGCACGGTGATTTCTGAGGTGCTGCGGGATTTGGGTGTTGGGCAAAAGGAAAAGAGTATTGTGGTGACCTTCGTCCCCAAAGTAAATCTTCAACAACCTATTCAAATCTCTGCTGTGAAAATAGAGCGCGAATGGTCTTGAAAAGGAATCTCTGCTCTAGGTTTGTTTCTGCTGGTTTCTGTGCGGTCTCGTGTTTAATAAGCAGTGAACACTGTGTGTGCATTCAGGTGGAATAACCTGTGTACACTGTTTGTGTGCCAATCTACGTAGTGTTTGTGTTTGTGTGTCAATTTACGTGGTGTTTATGCTTGTGTGTCAATCTATGTAATGTTTGTGCTTGGATATGGTATAGATAGTTTGTAATAACCCACCAGTCGCACCATGTGCATGTTAAAATAATAAAAAAATCTGTTTTTTTTGTGGTTGTAAATGGGACAGTTTCCTATAGTTTTGTTTTTTTGGCCATTATAAGTTGGGAAAGTTTCCCAACATACTTTAGAAACTTTTATAGTTGCTCTATATATTTCATATTTTCTGAATAAAGCTGTGAAGATATTTGCTGCACATTTATGAATAAAAATATAAAGTTTTTTCTCTGCCTTTATGATTTTTAATCACAGTATATTGCTCAATATTAATTTTCTGTTTTTATCTGTGTACTGGCATTTTGTTTTCTTTTAGTTTTCTGTTTTTAACAGTGCAATGGGTACGCCGAAGAGGTGTGGAAGGTTAATTAGGAAAATTTTGGTCTATTTTTTGTATATATTTGTGTACCACGTGAGGTCAATTGGTACGTCATTTAGAAAATGGTGTTTTTGTGCACTGAATGTCTTAATGGATAAGTGATAGCATCAAATCAACTATGCATCCATATATAGGGATCCAAACATGACTAAAACTAGCAATTGCACCTTCATGTGCAATGGGTACGCCTAAGACAAACTAGATAATATTGTGTTAAATTGGTTTATTTTTAAATGGGAAAAGCGAGTGAGATTTGTAAACAACAAATCCTTTTAAAATGAATTGTAAAATTTAGTAGTGAGCATCGTGTGGATGTGAATTGAAAAAATCATCACTGGAAAAGCTGGCAAAAAGGATTTTTAAATAATAAACTTAACTCTTTAGGAAAAAAGTTAAAGCCAAAAATGTAAACTCAGAATGTAGCAGTTTCCAATTTTTTTTTGAAAAATTGCATGTTAGCTCTTTGGGAAAGGCCATTGTTTATTGCCGAGCACATGTTGCATATGTGTAATGCTAGTTTGTTGTTTCATTTGCAATTAAATACTTTCAAATGTTTCTTGTGTCATTTCCCATTTATTTTATTAAAATGCTAACTTTGTAAACTGCAATATAAGTGGATTGAAAAAAAACCATAACTTCATATTGCAAGAACATTTTTGGTAATTATAATTGTTTAGTTGGGCAGTGTAGCAGTAATTTTAGAGTCATTTCTGTAATGAGTACATAAAATTAATGTAGATGAGACAATGAAGAAAATGGCAACAATCAACAAAAGTTCATATAACCAAGGAATGTATTTTCAGAGTATTTTAAAAACTTTGGGCTGATAAAAATTTATAAATTGATTTGGCTGCACAACTTTTGAAACTCAAAGCAAAAAGTGACTCTCAAAATAAATATTATGACAAATTGGTATATAATGCAGGTCCATAAAGTCTTATACAATTGTCAGTAATACAACACAAGCATGATCTCTTTCAAAATGTTCTAGTGTCATCTGCTTGGATGGTTTGAACTGCTCCTTTTGCTACTTGTTGACTTCTTGAGCAAATAATACCTCTGTTGGAACAGTTGAGTCAATGAAATTTTCCCACAAAATTGAATAAGCATTAAACCCACAATTGGAAAAATCCTCCAAATTTTGTTTGATACATTAAAGAAGCATACTTTGATAGATATTACACTATGCCTTCCATTTTTCAAGAAATGTTGTACATTCAATGCAACAATATGCACCTAAATCAACAAGGAAAATTAAATCAGTGCACTATTCTTCATTGCAGAAGACTACATAGCTTTGTAATCCTAATATTCCAATACATAATGAAACAATAGTAGTGTCCAAACAATATACCAACATCATCAACAAACCCAGTAATCATACAAAGAAATTCAATATACAACATTTATCCCCAAAACCAAGTGCTTTATTCATCAAAATCAATATAACTTGTCTTTGAAATTTGTATTTTAGATAAAATTAGAAATGAATGTCAAAGGTTGTAGCACATAAACATGCACTAAAAAGAAAAGAAAAGAAATTGTAATGTCATATGTTTTAAATCTTTCTCTTGAGTCTATAGAATATGATAAAGCAATAAAATTGAACAGTGAGGTTCTTTGGTTTTTAAAAAAATGTATATCTGAAGAAACAACTTTGTATGGAAAGAAGACAGTAGAAGGAACAAAGTACTCTATTCATAGAACCAAATGCAAGCTGTTAAAATGTCAGTTTTCAAGTGATTTAGCATAAACAAGATTGCCCTTGAAGTTGCGTGCCACCTGAAGCAACTCTCTGCTAAAGTTGTCATTTCAATTTGGTTGGCACAACTAGTTTACAAGGGGAAAACAAGTTGCAATCCAACCATGTGATAGTTGAATTATTCTATACTAAAGCATTGAAAAACATTAGTACCGCAGGTAGTTTTCTAAAATATTTATCTTCATTTTGAGGCTTCAATCATTAGCATCTTACAAAGCAATTGTTATTTGCTTCACTGGATATTTTGGATAGATTTTATTATAATTCAGAGTGCTACATTTAATTCAATCAAGGTCTATTTTTAAGGAAAAAAATATAGGTTTTTAGTTATACTTTAATTGTTTCTTTTAGATGATATCGGTTACAATTTTTTGGAAATGAATTTTGTTATTTTTAGCAACTATTTACATTAGGTTGATCTGCTAATTTTTAGGCACCTGGTTTTAACATATCTTTTTGCTTTATTGCACAGTTTGAAAAAATTGCATAAAGGGCGCTTCTTTCAATTGTTGTTTTCCCCTATTATTCATAGTCAGGGGTAAACTTTATAATAATCACATGACCTGATTGCTGATTATTTTGTAATGAAAAACAAAAATTATTATTTGTAATAAAGTCTAGGCTGGAAAAAATGATTCAAAGAAGTCTATTCAAAGTTTCAAACTAAATAAATAAACTTGGCATATGATTACAGTATTACCCATATTCCATATAAAAGTTTCTTAACAGTGGTATCAAAGCCACATTTATCAGTGCACATATTGTAATTGAGAAGTTCACTGGACAAGCTTAGATCTGAAGCTCCTTCAACAAAGTTCAAGGCCCTGATAGTTTGATAGAAATTATCAACTTTGTTTGGTTCACTATAATGCCAGCTAATAGACTGTTATAATTTCTCATGCTTTATAATTTATGATAGTCTTTGTCCCCTATAAATCATCCTCAATGAACCATGTCTTTTAAAAAATCATCCCTAACAAAGGATTAAACATCATATATCAACTGTTAACTGCTTATTTAGGCACTAAACAACTCACATATTGACTAAAAAATAGTAACCATTTTCATAGAAACCTATAGCCTCACATGTTATGATCAACTTTACTACATCAACAGCTAGTTTGAATATGGAAAAAGAAATTATATGTATCAAGCCAATATGAGTACTATTCCAATATGAGTTTTGATCTAGATCCCAATTTGAGATTATAAGATTATAAGATTTCTAGTTTTAATGTATTTTGCATAGACAGTTCTCATTATTCATTCTATGCTTATCCTTTAGAAATGAAGATCAATCCTTTTTATCCACATTGCAGAGACATGCATGGAGACTATTCTTTTGCCTCTGAAATTCGATTATTTATCAATTTATCACAATCAATCATCTCATAGTACAAGAGAATTGTATGGAATAATATTTAAACAATTGATGATGTAGGGGAAGGAAACTAACTCCTTTACATATCATAATATGAATATAAAATGATCATATAGTTAACCAATTTTTGGAAATTTGGTTTGAATGAGGGAAAATAATTTGAAAATCCAGAACTACCATGAAATTTTGGGAAGTCTATTTAAAAGATATTTTGTGTAATTTTAATGTGCGAAAGTAATATATCCAAAAATCATATGTAAAAAATAAAATAAAATTGGTCTAAGCAGAGTGAGGCAAGTGGGACATGGGTTTGTAGAGAAATGAAATTTTTATTTGTATATTACTATAAAGTCAAAAGAAAAAAAAGGTGTAGATTGGATTGAACCAATTTGGTGTATTTGAAAACTTTGAGTCTGATAGAATTTGGGATCTTGTTTTGTCATTGGTTCTAGCTGATAAAATCACTTAAACTTACCTCAAGATTTTGCAAAAAATGTGTTGTGCTGTGGCTATTTTTTCCTGGTTTCCCTCTGCTATTAGTGTCTGCTCCTCTAAACTCTTCCTTGCTGGTATTGACCTTTCACCTCTCCAATTTGGTGAGTTGTAGCCTAAAAATAAGATTTTGACAGGGTTTTAGAGTATGCTTATTAAAATGAAAATTACGGTTAAGAGAAAATTTATGTTTTAACATTTACAGTATGGGGGGGGGGGGTGATCCCACAATAGTGGTTTACAATTTTTGGCCAAACTGGACACTGAAATAATTTTTTTTAACTAAATCTTCACTTTCGGGTACCTATAGCAGCTAAACCGTGAGGAACTTGAAGATGATGCAAACTAGAGTTTTGTGAAATTTTGTATATAGATTCTAAATATATTTTTTTCAAAATTTTTGGAATCAGATTGCACTTCATTTTCCATCTCCCTCAAAAACTAATTTTTTTCAGAAAACAAGATTTTTTAAAAGTGACGCTCACCATATAACATATAACTTTTTTTCCATGAAGGATAAAATTCTAATTCTTTCGAATTTAGATTTGTAACTTTGATATCTAGTGCTTCCACTTGGTTAGATAGTTTTTTATTGAATATTTTTCTTTAATTAAGTTTCGAATTCAAACCAATTATAATTCAGACTTAGCGCGACCGTATAACATGTAACTTTTTTTGTATGTATCGAAATTCGATATTTTTTTCATTTTTGGATAAAGGACTTCAATATTTGGTGCACTAATATTTTTTTTTATTTTTAATAATCTACTATTTTTACACATGTGCAGAACATAGAGCTTTATTTTTGGTGAAAAACCTACATTCACTTGAAATAAAAAAAATTAAATGAATCTCATTTGATCCCCAAAAGGTAAATGAAAAGTGGTTTTTTATCAGCATTCTGATAGGTGTAAATGAGACTCTGTTATAGGTATGGTTTAAAACTAGCAGGGTTCTATCCAAGGGGGTTTTATTTAAGGTAGTTTGGTCACACTATCTTCAATTGGAATTCTTTAAATGGAACCTTTTAAGGCTTAAATCATTATATTTTATAAAAATATGCGATTTCAACAAAAAATAGTTCCTCCCAGAAGTTGTAAACTAGCTTTGTGGGATCAGTCCCTCCTCATTAATGAGAGCAGGAGTGGTTCTTGCAGGTGATAAAAGGGGACAAGTGACTTACCTCAAGTTTCTGCACAAATTGTGTCAAGTGGTCAATGATGTTGATGAGAAAAAATGTGCAGACTTTGAAAGAACACACAGGAAACCCTAGAACCACCTAATGCCTTTCACTACCACCTACCTCACCATCCATCATAAATTTTGAATTAAACTTCTATGTGACATACACAACTAGAGATGTGAAAGGTCATTTCCAATGAGGAAGAAAAAGACACATAAATGATTGAGAAAATGGTAAAAAATGATGAACGGCTAAGATTCTTTACATTGTGGTCGATGGGCTATCAATCCATTTGCACCATTACTGAGAAAAATGGATTGCAAAACCTTCGCGTGGGGATGCCTTTTGCATAAAAAACCTTTGAATTAGAAAGATAACCAATCTCCATTGTCAAAAGGATCATGTAATGTTTGCAATATGAAGAGAGGGAGAGATAGGGATAGATAGAGTGGGGAATAGTGAGAGACAAAGAGGAGTAAGGAGATGGAGATAAAGAGGAAGATAGAGATGGAGAAGGATAAGAAGGAGACAAAGAGATAAAGAGAGATAAATATGGAAGAGACAAATATGTAGAGAGGGAGAGAGAGGGAGAGAATGAGAGAAAGATAGAAAGACAAAGATGGAGATAAGAAGTGATATAGAGAGAGGGGGAGAGAGGGCGAGAGATGGATAGGTATAGGGGTAGAGAAATGGGGTGATAATGAGATATAGAGAGATTGAAGAAGAAATATGGAGAGATAGAGATATAGATATAGATTTCGAGGAAGAGAGAGAGAGAGAGAGAGAGAGAGAGAGAGAGAGAGAGAGAGAGAGAGAGAGAGAGAGAGAGGTGTAGATATAGAGGGGGAGTGGGGAAGAAATAAGTAGAGATGAATATATATATAGAGAGAGAGAGAAATAGATAGAGCGATAAAGGAGGTAGAGGGAGAGTTAAAAATATCTAGAGAGATATGGAGATAGAGAGGGAGAGAGAGAGATAAAGAGAGATATATATGGTGAGATAGAGTGATAGAGAGATAGAGCTATAAGTAGATAAAGAGAGGAGGAGAGGGAGACAGAGATAGAGAGATGAAAAAAAGGATAAGTAGATATAGATAAATAGATATGAAGAGAGAGAGAGGGGGATAGAGAAAGGGATGGATAAAGTGGGAGAGATAGATATATATGGGAAGAGACAGAGAGAGATAGAGATATATGGGAAGAGAGGGAGAAGGTAGAGATAGAGAGATAGATAGGAGATAGGGATGGAGTGAGGGAGAGAGAAATGGGGAGAGATAGAGAGAGGGGGAGATAGAGAGAGGGAGGGAGAGAAAGGGAGAGAGATAGGTAGATGGAGAGAGAGAGGAAGAGGAAGAGAGATGGTTAGAGGGAGAGAGAGAAGGGGGGAGGGAGGAAATAGCACAGGAGAGAGAAAGAGGAGAGAGAGAGGAAAGGAGAAAGGAGGTAGAGAATGAGAGGAGGAAAGAGGGAGAGAGGGATAAAAGTGGAGAGGAATGGAGAGTGGAGGAGGAAAAGATGGATAGAGGAAGGTGGAGAGAGAGGAAAGAGAGGAGGGGGAAAGACATAGATAGGGAGACAGGGAGGAAGAGTGGAGAGAGGAAGAGGGAGAGAAATAGATAAAGAGGAGAGGGAGAGGAGGAGAGGAGGAAGGAAAGGAAAATAATGAGGGGTATAGTGGAGGAAGGAATGGAGGAGGGAAAGGAATATGGTGGACAGGGAATGGACAGTGGAAGAATAATGGTGATTCAAGAACAAAGAATATTTTATATTTATATTTATGGAATAAGTGTAGAAATGAACACAATTCAACCTAGCATAAAAGGTGTGGACTTTGTGCAATGAGGTGGAAAAAAGAGACCAAAACTATTAGGCTAGGACAACTCTCCAGTGCCATGGGAGGGGATCTCAATTTAATGGAGCCCTATCTTGTGTGATAATGTGAAAAGATAAGTTAATGTTTGGAATATTATCAAAAGGGGAGGGCTTTCCAATTACATGGAGAGGTTTAATGGGTTCAAACCCATGGTTTTAGTGGAGTTCACAAGGAACTGGAATTCTAGAGTGGTAAAAAGATGCGAATTGAAATGAGATGTTTTCAAGGAGCTTATTGCTCAAATATTTGGTTGATCGAAGGAGGGAGGGAGGTTTATATGGATTGAAAGAATAGGGACGAAGAATTAAGATCATTTCTTAAGGTTGAAGTTATGAGGATTCAAACAAGCTATGCAAGGTATTGTCTACCTCATTTGTGGGATGAAGTGGTGCTCCAAATCACAAGGTTTATCACACTACATGGCCACTTCCAAGCCTTTTATATGTATCAATTTATTTTTTCAAGCCATTCCATTTATAAATGTTTGATGATCTATCCTTATTTTTTTTATCCACCAAAAAGTACTCTATTCTTGAATTCAATAAAGGAATTGGGTCCCCCCATACCAATTTCTAATTATTTTTCTTATCAAACATGCTTTATCCTTGAAACCACAACTTCTCATTGCTACTTGGAGCTATTATACTACTTATTTTTCATTACACTAACATACCTATAATAAAATATATCATTCTCATTTATCCTCTCTAGAGATAGTCTTCTCTTATTCTCTCAAACCTAAGTCTCCATTTGAAGGTAGTCCTTTTTTCTCTACTAGTTCTAAGGATCATAGTAGAAGGAATTTGGGTGGTGGGGAATGTAGTTAAGGGGCTAAAATCCATTCCAAGGAGAAGGGAAAAAATATGATGGTAAAGGACCCTATAGCAAAGTGCAAGCCATAAAGAGGGGAGAGGACAAAACACAATATTAAGGGAAAGGGTAAAGTGTATGAGGTGGATGGCATTCATGTGCATGCTAAAATTCCTAAAGTAGAAGGATTATGCATTGGCTCTGGGTGAAGCCACAATAGTGGTTTACAATTCAAGTGAGGAAGGAAAACTCACAAAAAATGACCCCAAGGAAAAAAATGTGATTTTGGGGGTTCGCACAAACCTACTAGTTTGATTGAACCTATAAGGGGTTCGCTTGAACTTGGGTTCGAGTGAACCCATTTGAATTTGGCAGCCAGAAAAAAAAAAAAAATTCATTGGAAAAGGGTTCAAGCGAACCCCTTTGAAGAGGTTTGCTCAAACTAGGGTATGACCAAACCTTGGTTCGAGTGAACCCCTAAGGGTTTGTATGAACTCCCCTTATCCATCATCCCCCCTGAGACACAAAAAAAACCTAAATTTTGTCCCCTAGGGGTTCGTACAAACCCCCCTTATCCCTCATCCCCCCCTAAGACACAAAAAAACCTAAATTTTGTCCCCTAGGGGTTCGTACAAAGCCCCCTTATCCCTCATCCCCCCCTAAGACACAAAAAAACCTAAATTATCACTTTAGAGCTTGGGATGAGGATGAAAATTGAGGAATCTTCACAAACCTAAATGGAATCAAGTAGTCCTCGGAATGATCTATTCAACGAATATAGTTTTAATATGTTTCGGTTTTATTATGTATTTTATTTTAGTTTTATTAAACATAGGTTTTTCATCGAGAATGAAGTTCTCTATTCTGTACATGTAGAAAAATAGCAGACTATAAATAAAAAATTAAAAAATATGAGTGCACTAGATATTGAAGTCCTTGATCCAACAAAAAAAATTGAATTTTGATACATACAAAAAAAATTATGCATTATATGATCGCGCTATGTCTAAATTGTAATTGGTTTGAATTTGAAACTTGATTAAAGAAAAAATATTCAATAAAAAACTATCTAACCAATTGGAAGCACTATATATCATAGTTACAAATCTAAATTTGAAAGAATTAGAATTTTATCCTTCATGGAAAAAAAATTATGCATTATAGAGTGTGCATCACTTTTTAAAAATGTTGTTTTCTGATAAAAACTAGTTTTCATGGGAGATGGAAAAAGAAGTGCAATCTGATTGCAAAATTTTTGAAAAAACTATTTTTAGAATCTACAGACAAAATATAACGAGACTCTAGTTTGCATCATCTTCAAATTCTTCGCGGTTTAGCCGCTATAGGTGCCCAAATGTGAAGATTTAGTTAAAAATAATAATTTCAGTGTCCAGTTTGGCCAAAAATTGTAAACCACTATTGTGAGATCACCCCTCTTTTAAATTTCCCATTGATATTTCATGCTCCTCTTCATCTGTTGAAGTCATGGCTTCAATTGGAAATTTTCTTTCTAACAAAACTAATGAAATTAACAAAGAGGTTATTCTTGCCAACATCATGTAGATGGAACAATGTTTTAAAATATTTTATGAGTGAGTAGGTATGGACGAGAAGAAGGAATTTCCATCAAGATGGAGGTGGTGTAAATGGGTAAGATTTGCAAGGGAAGGGGGAATTGGCCAAAACAACATACAACTAGACATTTGAAGATGCCTGAGACTCTATGGTAGATATAACTTTTCCCCATTCATTTGTTGCCACTTGGGACATATTCACCTCAACCAGTAGTAGCTCCTCTAATTTTATCATATTTCCTATCCACATTTTCATGCCATCAATTGTGATGGAGGAAGAGGAAATGTAGTGATTAGTGGAAAGATCATAGCAACGCAATGCAGACATGTTACCTAATTTCCTAGGTATCATTCCTATATCCATTATTTGACAAGTTCAAATAGTACAAATATTTCAGCGTGGGGAGTTGTTGAGGAACATCAACACCAATGAAGGTTGTTGATTACATAGGTTTTAACCAAAAAAATAGGATTTCAAGGAGTTCTCTCATGCAGTGTAGAATGGGCGAGGAGTGGGAGGTGGCATTCATTGTTGGGAGACTCACAAAACGTTATTTTCATCACTTTCTCACTAGAGCCAGGAAAAAGTGACGACAAAAAAAACATAGTTCTAGTAATAGATATGCAAATAATGGTGATGAAAAGTAGTGAGGAAGATGGATGGATGTGGCTATCTAAATCATCTTGCATCGATATTAGATGCTTGATAGCGGTAGATAGAGGGAATAAAGTTTCCTTCGATGTTAAACAATTAACGGACGATGAATTCAATCATCTCTAGGGTTAGATTCAACCGTTGATTACTAATTTTAGCTCAGCCTCTTTCAAATTGGATACACCTTCAACATAAATTACATTATTGCAATTGACATTATGAATATTTAATTTTAAAAAGACAACTAAGTAGCTATTTTCAATCATAGCAATACATGTCTAATTAAAATAAGAGTCATAATAATATGTATTCATTTCCAAATGTCAATTACAATATCCAAGTTGACTTGGCTCATTGGGCCACAAAGTCAATACAATATACAATTTTACATCAAGGTTATATAATAGTCCATGATAATCATGAAAACATCCAAGGTTTCCTCTTGATGCTTGCCTCTACTAGTGGATGAGAACATGGCTAAAGTGCTTTATTGCCCAATAACAAAGCTTATGCTTCCCTAGAATTCTTCCTACTTGAAGAATGTTCGATCTTGCATGAAAAGTTTAGCAAGAGAACAATCTGCAAGGTGGAATCTTATGTGCCCCCAAACATCAACATGCATCTCTATCTATGATTAGAAAAAATCAAGATCTATGCTAGGAATGGAAGAGAGTGTTATATCATAAAGTCCATATAGGATAATTTCTTGGCCAAGCATAAAAATTTAGTTGCAACAACAAAAGATAGGTTTGGATAAAGCAAAAACCTATACTCTTTGTACTCCATTTTAACCAGTGTGAAGACGAAAATAACAATATAAAAAATTAAAATCTTATCTTTAATTATTGTAATTTTTTCAGTATTATTTTATTTTATTCTTGTGGTATCTTTAATTAAAATCTTTAACAATTATATTAATAGTACCTTTAATTATTGCAATTTGCAGACAACTGCAATCGAGGTGGTCCCAGCATTATTGCAGTTCGCCAATTCGCTTAACACTGTAGTTGCAACTTGTCCATCGTTTCTTCATCACGACTCCCTCTCCTCTTACAAATACCTAGCCCTTCCTCTCCATAACAACTACCACCTCTCTTTCCTTCCCAGTTAAACTCTCTGTCAAAGCTTAAATCTGTTTTCATGGCATCTACTTCTATTTTTAGTTGTGAACCAGAGAATGAACATGCCTCTGTCTCTCATGCACATGCATCTGAAGAAATTGTCCTATCTCCGTCCACTTCTAGTACACCCTCAGTGGGAACCCTGTTTTCATCCTGTTTTAATTGGTGTTCTTTCTTTCTTTCTCTCTGTTCAACTCCACGCCATTCTGATGCTTTTCAAGGGATCGCACCATCTCCGTCTGATAGACATGCCTTTGAACAAGTTGTACCATCTACATCTACTTGTGGTAGATCCACAATGCCCGACAGAAAGCTGCCCTACGATGTTTTTATTAATCATTGTGGCTCTGATGTCAAACAAACACTCGCAGCCACTCTCTATAAGACCCTCACTGGCATAGGATTGAGGGTTTTTCTTGATAAAAAAGAGCTCCAATATGGGGGTTTTATTCCCACAAAAATAGACGAGGCAATGCGCA
>VDFB02370102.1:0-15790 GCA_007258455.2 Sequoia sempervirens
TGCCTTTGCGGCGAGCAAGGGGGCAGCCAAAGGCCAAATGACCAACAAAGAAACATCTCCTACACCGAAAAGGGAGCCCCTCATAGTCCAGAAGCTGCTTCCAAGGTTTTTCCTCCACCATCAAGACTACATCACCATGGAGAGGTTTGGAGATTTCTAGATCGATTAAAATATGAGCCATCGTAGTATGCCCAAGATCCTGAGACGTAGAATCCACCTTCAAAAAGCTACCAATGGCATTGCCAATAGCTTCAAAACAAGAATCCTCCCAAAACTAGAGAGGGAGATTTGGCAGACGAACCCAAACTGGTTTGATATTCAAAGGCTCTGTAAGAGGATTAAACGAGCAAGATGAAGGTCGAATGAACAGTGAATGAACACCCCACATCCACACCCTGTCCAACACTTGGTCAAGATCCTCAGAGGAAGAAAAGGTTGCAAAGAAAAAACCTCTAGCACTGGGATAGAGGTCGATCTGTCCAAAAATAATAGGCTTCCAGGAAACGAAAACGCACTCATGGAGATCTGGAAGGGAGGGCCACAAGCCGTTAAACCTACAAACCACACCCTGATGCACATAGAAATCCTCATTCTTAGCAACCTCTGGCCCACAAACCACCACAAGGGAGGCATGGGCGCAGGGAAAAGGTCGAACCTTATCCTGAACAAGAGGAATCTGGGCACGAGCAACATCAGAAAAGGATTTCCGTTTGTAGTCAAAAGCAACAAGAGGAACAGGTTCTCTGACCACACAACCCTGTGCAGCACCAGTAGAGGAAACGACACGAGGAGAGGGAGGGCCCCTGCCCACACACCACACCTTACCAACCACAAGATTTAGAGGAAGCACGCCAATCTAAGGGACATCGCCATTATGAGGGATCCCATTTTCCATGCATAAATTCACCTGTTGCAGACATAGAGTCCCGACTGTTGTCATTTCAAAAAATATTCAACAGAAGCTCCTTTTGTTGATCCTACTTTGTATAGGTAATTAGTTGGTAGTTTGAATTATTTAACTCTTACTAGACCTGATATTTCTTATAGCGTTGATTTAGTTTCTAGATTTATGTCTAAACCACAACAAACTCATTTTAAAGTTGCAAAAAGAATTTTAAGATATGTTGAAGGCACTCTTAATCTTGGTCTCTTTTATGATGCAAATTGTGATTTTTTTTAAATATTATACTGATTCATATTTAAGAGGTGATCCCAATGATGGGAGATCCACTTGTGGTTATTTTTTCTTTGTTGGATTAGGTGCAATCTCATGGAATAGTAAGAAACAACAATCTACTTCTCTTCTACAGAAGCTGAGTATAAAGGTTGTACAAATGCATCCAAAGAAGCATTATGGTTAAGAAGATTACTTGAAAAATTGGGTCTACCTCAAATGGATCCTACTCCTTTATATTGTGATAATCAAAATATCATTGCTTTAACCAAGAATCCAACTTTTCATGCAAGGACCAAGCACATTGCTCTTTAACATCACTTCATTAGAGAGCAAATTGAAAACAAGCAAATTTCTCTTTTGTATTGTAAAGGTAAAGATCAAGTGGCAGATATTCTCACCAAAGCTCTTGGTAAAGATAAATTTCTCTTTCATTGTAAAAATCTAGGATTACAACCCATTGAAGGGTTTGTTGTAAACTCCCCAAGTAAAACTTAAAGGGGGATGTTAGAAGATTAATCTTTACTTTGTAAAGGTTATTCTTTTATTGTAATTATTTATTAACTTGTAGGAATATTCCAAAGGAATACCTACAAGTCTTGTCTTTTTGTCTCCTCACACATGCATGATGATAACTCATTTTATTTTTAATTCCTTTGTTAAAGAATATTTGTAGTCACCTCCTTAAAAGGTTCTTGACACATTGCACACATAGATGAATGGTGGCATTCATTGAGTTGGAAGTTACATTCTAATTCTAACTCCACTTCTCACCTCTATATATTGAGGTGTCTTTGCTCTCATTCTTCATTCAAGCAAGCAAGCTTGAGGTTCAAGTGCTCTCTCTCTCTCTCTCTCTTTATATCATTCTTAGGCATTTTGCCTCCATTCATAATATTGGGGTTTTTTCTTGTGTTTTCCCCTTATCAAATTCTTATGTCTCCTTTGCATTTGGTGGTGTGTGGTTGGCTTCTCTATTTCTTGGAAATCTCTTTCATTCAAACAATGCTCATTAGTTAATACTTTCCATTGCTCATTTATTTTACCTTTCATGGCAAAAAATTGATTGTTAAATTTTTGTTATAAATAGTTGAGAGTGAAGATGTCTTTGAAAAATAGGATGAAGAATATCTTGAAGAGGCCAATTGAGTGGGTAGCTATGAAGTAGTATTGAAGGAAAAAAACCTTGAAATGATTATGGACATCCATTTGAGATTAGATAGGTTGGAGGCTATGCAACATGGAGAATTTGTATTGAATATGATAAAGAATGTCATTTAGGTGGCATAAAAGCAAAAAGAACGTGATTGCAATTGAGATGTGCCTTTTTAGAGGCATAGTTGTGTTGATAGATGAAGTTGTAATGGAGAAGGGTGATGATGAAATTTATTTTTTTTAGCATTGATTTGTTTGTAGATATGAAGAAAGGTGAAAATAAGGAAAAAAGGTCATATTGCTTGAGGATAATATAAAAAATAAAACAATGATAGAAGATTAAGAGGTACATGTTGTAGAAGACAAGTGTTTTGTAGAAGTTCCTTTGGAGGTAGTAGTTAATGATGATAAATATTCTTTACTTGAACAAGAGGTGAATAATATTGATGACCTAACCAATTGTGTGATTAAGGATACTCATATAGTTGAGAATGAACAGAAGAAAAAGAGAAAAAGAAAAAAAGTGTTAAATATTTATGATTTTCATAATGATATTGATGAAGTGTAAAATAGGTATAAAAGAGGAAGACAAGAAGAGTTCAGAAAATGGGAAAACTGAAAAAGTTTGTGGTACCCATAACAATATTTGAGTATGTTGCAAATAGTTTAGTATTTTGAATGGTAGTTCAACCACCCAACTTTATTTTGTGAGATATGCTCACAAACTTCTTACCTAGTGTGACTTATGTAGGAACATCCAACCTTGCAAGCAAACCTGCATCACCAAAAATATATTTTCTTGTCATATTCAATTTTTGCAATTTTTGTGCAAGTTTGAGCTTCAAGAGCATCTTGTGGAGTGTTGTAAGGATAACAATCTCCATTTATCAAGACTTGGCTTTTATTTCAAAAATCAAAGGCAACCAAGTTGTTTAATGTGATTATATTACACAATTTCAAGGTTTCAAGCGTTGAAGGGATCCATTAGGATGGTAAAGGAATGTGTAAAGTAAAATTAATTAATTTACTCAAGTTAGATGCCTAGCGAAGTGTGTATAAGACAAGTGACTTTTAGCATTCCATTTTTGTTTGATTATTTCAATTTATGGAAGAATGACAACTTAGTTTATGCTTTCATTAATTTTTTCAAATAAGTCTACATTAGCAAAGTGTTGGATATGGTGCAACAACTTTAATACCACATTTTGTAAAGCGAAAGCTATATTTTATTAAGAATTTCAAAGGTTGGGTTGGAAATGAAAGAGAAGATTTAAGTGCCTCTTTTTGGTGTTTCATAAGGGTTTTAATGTCTATAAAATACAGTCTTCAATGGTGTTAAGGGGAAGCAATCAACAGCAACAAGGTTGAAGAAAGGATCTTCAAAGCTTTCAAATGTCCGACCCTCGTAAACACATCCAAAACATCATCCTAACACCTCAATATGAAATGGAGAGGAATCAAAAGACGTAGCAGCCAAGAGCAGCATTATGCACCGCCTCTGCAAAATCAATCTTGATTGATTGCTTGGAGCAAAAGGCCCTGCTACACCCATTCTAGAATCCCTGAGTGCTTCTTTCATGAACCCTGGAGTTGTTAGGCCTCGAGAGTCTAAAATAGACCACAAATGTTTGTGTAATACCTATCAACAAAGTAAAGGGTTTCTAGGCTTGAGAGCCTTCCTTTTGCATGTCGGAGTAAAACTCAATAGGCATGAGATACACACCACAATCAACCAGCAATCCAACACATAGCACCAAAGTGCAATAAATCCAATGCAACGTCTACAAAATACCACCAAATTACCATATTAAACGATGCTTCACATGCATCTCTAGGAATATCAAACAAACATCCCCCATAGACAGACCATCTAAAAGCCTCCCTTCCACTCACAAGCAAGTTGTAACATAACCCGCACTACTTAGCATGAGAAGATTGCCACATTTCTCCTTCAGAATTAATTAGCCGATAATGTTAAGAGGGGTCTTTATACAAAAAAATTCTGGCCCCATTCAAGGATAGAAACAAGCCAGAACATTTGCTTCAAAATTTGCCTTCAATCTGCAATGAGAGAAAACTTCCTTAAAAGGTTGGCATAATTCTTGGACTCCCTTCAAAAATCCTTTTACTTTTCAAATAGGGTAAGAGCCTTTACAAAGCTCATTAATCACACGTGTCTCCAATCACGAGCCACTGAACTCCCAATGAAAAATCCAGTACCATCCCAACAATCACCCCCCGTCCGCTAGACTTCATTATTAGTACAGTGATCCAAAATGAGAAGCGCCCTGAATAAATCCTCTTCTCGTGTTCTCCAAAGCGCTCGTTAACCATATTTATAATTTTTAATCTATTAACCCTTATAGAGGGGTCTCTATTTAACATTTTAATTATTGTACATATTGTTATTTGATTGTAGACGAGTTCATACCTTCAATTATTTCTTAAACTTTGCATTATACTTTTTTCTTTGTGGGTACCCAAAGTGAAGCTCACTTGTATTTACCTCTGCATTACAAGGTCGTCCTTTTACAGACAGGAGTGCAGCAGAAGTAGTGTCAAGGTTCTAACAGTAGTTATTTTATTTCAAAAATTACTCTGTTAGCGGTCTTTCCACTAGAAACCTGCTATTTTAGTCCGGTATACTGTTAGAATTGTAAACAAAATTATAGAAACTAGTATAGTCAAACTTCATCGCAATTAACTTTTCCAGAAGTTACAACATAATTAACAGGCTATATCTTTTAGCTCTTTCAACACTTAAACTTCAAGAGAATCAAGCCTGTGTTCAGCTAAATAGAAAATCGGATTTTGAATGCAAAATCAAAAAAATAAACATAAAATAAGGCCAAAGAGATTTGGAGGTAAAAATAAGTTATCATTCATGTCCAAGAAGCACTTGGAACAAATTTTCAACTAAATCTTATCAGCAACCTGGCCCTAGGTAATAGTGAAGTTTGACCTGCTTAGTATGGTCTTCACAAAAAGCATAAGCATGACTCAATGCAGAATGAGATCGATAAAACCTATACATGGCCCGGTTGGAACTAACTATAGTTATAACAAATTGACCGGTAGGGAGGGGCCCCTGAAGTTCGATGGTTAGGGAGATGGTCCTTGCCCTCAGGTCCAGCTCAAAGGAATTCCCCTGCCTGTAGTTGTTCATTCATGTCCAAGAAGCACCTGGAACAAATTTTCAACTAAATCTTATCAGCAACCTGGCCCTAGGTAATAGTGAAGTTTGACCTGCTTAGTATGGTCTTCACAAAAAGCATAAGCATGACTCAATGCAGAATGAGATCGATAAAACCTATACATGGCCCGGTTGGAACTAACTATAGTTATAACAAATTGACCGGTAGGGAGGGGCCCCTGAAGTTCGATGGTTAGGGAGATGGTCCTTGCCCTCAGGTCCAGCTCAAAGGAATTCCCCTGCCTGTAGTTGTTCATTCATGTCCAAGAAGCACCTGGAACAAATTTTCAACTAAATCTTATCAGCAACCTGGCCCTAGGTAATAGTGAAGTTTGACCTGCTTAGTATGGTCTTCACAAAAAGCATAAGCATGACTCAATGCAGAATGAGATCGATAAAACCTATACATGGAAAAGGAATGGTAACAAAAGCTTAAATGCAATAGAATGAAAAAATGAAACACTGTACAATAAATGGTAAAAACAGCACACAACCCATTAACTCCGCTGTTCACTGTACAATATATTTTGCACATGTTCACAACCCTAATCAATATCCAAAGTATTTATAGGCAGATCCATATAAGAAACCACTAAAGCACATTACGATACAATGAGTATAAATCTATGGGACCAAGCAACCAGATACGAGCCCATACCCAAGACACCTTGTTGTGACAATGTATAGTCTTTAAGACATAACTAACAATAGATACAGATAAATTATAAATTATATGAAAATATTATTAAATTGAATGAGAGTGTTCCTCATGTTTCAAATATCAACAAAACAACGCTCATCTAGACACAGCAATTAACACATCATTTAAAACATGCTCTGTTCATTCTGCCGCCCAGAGTCTAATTATATATTCTCTCCCAACCAATCGAAGAAGGAACCAAACATGTTTTGACATCCCCTGTGCTTTTAGACATGTCTGATTAAAAAGTACATGAAATTTAAGACTGCATTGAACCTTCTGCCTGTGATATTCAGGATCCACTACTAGAACCTAGAAATGATTTATGGGCAAGCAAAGAAAACATATTTCTGAAGCTTCAGTGTCATCAGTCATGGTATGGAGTATGCCAAGAGTTTTCTGAAATATAAGACAATGTGCAGCATACTATTTGCTCGTTTTTCAAAACAATTGATTTTCGTTATTGTGTAGCCCACAAATAGGCTACTCCAATTTCAAAACTGTAAATAAAATGCAAAAATTACCATGGAGCATAACACGGTTACATTATTGTCTGAGATTACAGTCCACACTGGTATCTGTTTTCAGAAAACAGATTTTGCATATCTCCACAATGTTTACTTTTAGCAACTCTTGCATAATCTATGAGTGCTAAAGTGAAGCCTCTGCAACTGTTTTATTGTTGGTATGGTCCCAGGTCGCCAAGATGCAATATGCATCGTCGGTGCTTGTGACCATCATTAGTGATGGTGTCCACCAGGTGGCCCTCCTGGTCCAATTACCTTCAGCTGCAGAGGCCCAATCAAAAAGAAAATTAAAAAACAAATCAACTATCAAAACTGATTATCATATACAGGGGATGAAAGTGATACAACATAATAAATAGACTTTCTTATCTCAAGATATCTTCAACAACATGCTCTCACAATAAACAGAAATTCAGCAGATATAATTTTTAGAATACTTCTCTAACAACTGGTTAGATAAAATGTGAAAATCAAGGATTCAAGA
This sequence comes from Sequoia sempervirens, assembly GCA_007258455.2. NCBI lineage: Eukaryota > Viridiplantae > Streptophyta > Pinopsida > Cupressales > Cupressaceae > Sequoia > Sequoia sempervirens. The sequence goes on from VDFB02370102.1 coordinate 7,234, forward strand.
ACTATCAGATACTTTTGACTGTAAAATAAAAAAATTAGCCCCATCAGAATCTAATTAAACGACATCTATTTCACCAAGAACTGCACCCACCAAACAACAAGAAATATCAGTATAAGTTTGACATGGTACAATTTGTGTGCTTCTTAAAAAATGTGTTTAGTTTTAGAAATAAACTGAAGCTTACAGTTATGTTAATAAACGCAATAATACAACATGACAACTAAATACAACATGCAGATTGATGTGGTCTCTGTCTAAATTACATTTCTGATTTTCCAGGGATCTAAATACCCTTGGATACAGTAACTGATGAACAAAGCCAATTTTCCAGGGATTTAAATTGCTTAGATAAAAGATTTTTTCCAATAATGCTAATCACATAACTTTTGTATCTAAGCACTTCCATCATCCATCAAGATTTCTACTTTGGCTTCCACCTTGAGGAGAGTACTCAAGGACAAGTTGGATAGCATATGTAGCCCCAAGATTTGGTTGAGACTTTAGACAACCTTAGACTAATCCATACATTTATCAAAATCTATAAGTAATTAAAATATAGCTGACTGACCGCCTCCTCTTGTCCACATCACTGCTGTTAAGGTGTCCTTCCAATATTGTGTACACAAAGCAGAATAAGGAGCCTGATCCCACACCTCGGGCTTACTTCTCTGAGGAAAAGTAACAGATTTTCGAATCTGCTCCTAGTTTTGGAGTCAAAGAACAATTGCCATTTCTTTAATGCTTGGAGACATTACTGTTTCCTTCTCTCATTCTTCTCTAGAGCTCTGCCTTTTGGATAAGCTTTTCTATTTTGTTGTTGAAAACTTGGAAAGCAGTTCTCTCATTTGCCATTTCATGGTCAGGCATCCAGTCCCAGTAGCAAGTAGCAATTTACAAATGGATAGAAGAGTATTTCCTCATCACTCATTTTTCTGTATCTTTGCTCTCCAATGGTTTCCCTTTCTTTTTGTAGTTAAACTTCAACCTCAAGGAGATTGTGAGTTTGTACAGGCAAATGATCCCTCATTTTTTGGAAAGAGTAGTCTCCATGTGTGTCTGGCATCCATGTTTTAATCCAGCGGATGTGGGTTTCTGTCTCTGCCCATTTGAATCTGATTTTAGAATCTCCCCCTAGTTTTGTGAAATGTAAATCTTTTGAAGCTTTTTTGTGGAAGACATTGGGAAACTCATTAGAATTGGTCCATCTTTAGAAGATTTGTGAATCACTTTGTCACCCATGTGTAATCATAGTTGAAATACTTGACTCAGCAACAACTCAGCTGACCCAAAAAATGTAAAAACTCAAGTCTCGGTAAAACTTGAGGGAAAAACTCAGCAGATTTTCCAAACATTGAAAAATACATACTCTTCAAAAATAGGCATATTGCTGAATTTTAGAGTTCAACGCAATAACATAGATCAAAATTAGAGTTCAACGCGCAACATAGAGCAAAAAAACAAGTTCAATACATATTTCTTCAAGTTTCAATATTATAGAACAATGCAATTGTTTAAAAAAAAAAGCAGAAATACAACCAATTGACAAATAATAAATTGTATTCATTTCAGGAAACTCTTGTGGCCATACACTAAGTCACAAGGTTATTCGAATTTGAGTTCGACAACATTGAAATTCGGATGAAGTTCAACAAGGAAAAAAATTGAAAAAAAAAATCAACATTACCCTTATTATAATTTATTATAATTTATTTGTTTATTAATATATTAATCTGTATATATTTAATTTTTTAATAATATATTTTTAATATTATCAGACTATCAATGTAATAATATAAAAGAAAAATAAACATATACTTCTGGACTGTGATATTTTTGTTTTAATAATATATGTTTCTTTTATATAGTTTTAAACTTTAATACTAGAAATGAAAAAATTGCTATATCGATTGATTCCCAAAACTTCTGATCCACATTATGTTCACGCCTAATATCCCTGCTGAGTATTAATAATCATTTTTTTGCCACAACAATGATGTCGTTATTGTAGAAACCACTGTTGTATAAATAAGAAATCATTTTAACTCGTGTTATTTCACAAAATTTATGCACTCATAGAGGGTGTTGTGGAGAATTATGTGTATATAGATACATCCGACTTGCTATCAAATTTCCACAATGAGAATAATGCAGAAATTTGCGGATACCTAAAAGGCTGCGGAAAATCAGGGTAACCTTGATCAAATCTTCAAGTGAGAAAGGTTTCGCAAGGAATATCATAAGTAAAAACACAATGGATCATTAGATTCATTACAATGGATAAATCCAAACACACGTAGAAATCCCACAATGATCAATGTTTGCGGAAGTTAGAATGGTTTGAAACACAATGGATAAATCCAAACTCGTCAAAACCCTAAAAAAAAATTTAAAAACCCAAAAAATACTTTTTAAAAAATATTTTAAGTGCAAAATGTGTCGAACGAATATGATGACAAATTTCAACGAATTTTATAACAAAAATACAAGTTCGCCAAAATCCGAATCTCATTCTTGAGATTCGGCAAACTATGTGACACAGACCATACAGCATCTAAATGGAATTTTCTAAGGTTTTGACTTTTAGCCTATAAAGAATTTCAAATTTGTTAAGTTAAAATTGACATGACTTATTTTATGCTTGTAATTGTAGCATTAGTTTTGAGTAGCATGGTTCTTCATTTTCTCAAAATAGTATATCAAGTTGGTTATAACTAATTTCAGTGCAAGTATTTGTATGGACCTTGAGCCTTACCATGCCATTTGTTTTAGTGGAGTAATCTTTCTTTGCTGGTTATATTAAAATATTATTGTAATATATAATGGTCATCTTAGCTTTTAGTTAGTCAGTAGTTTACTTTCAATTAACTTAGTTTGCTCCAAATATCTTTTAGTAACTTTTAGTTATTTGCTTTAGTTAACGTTTGTTTCTTTTTAGAAACATCTTCTTGTATTGTATTATTTAAGGATGTTACAAAATCGATGTTGTTGTTCTATTAAACAAAGGAACGAAAGTTCCTTAAATAGATTACAAAAGATGATGTTTCTAAAAGAAACAATCGTTAACAAGAGACAAAGTTAGAAAAAGTGAGATGACCATTAACAACACAAATAGAAAGATATTATTCGAATACCCTCCCTTAATGGTCATAATTCTAACTCTCCAGAGATAACAGAGAAGGGTGCCCCCTTCTTCTCAGAACACTACTGCAACAGAAGACAAGAGCCTGCCACTGACTCTGCCACTTGAGATGAGTTTGCCACCAACCCTCTCAGAAACTACAAAACTTTTGGAAATAACAACACCAATTGTCCAACCTGAAGTTGGAGAACTGTCCCTTCCTGTAACCAAAGACACTCCGAGAACAGCTACTACAATTTTGAGGAAAAATCAGCAAACCCTTCAAACTTTTGCAAATGAGCATGACACCCCAGAACAGATTGCAAGAAGCCATATGTGCAGATGTTCGCCCCTGCAACTCCAGGTGTGACCAAAAAACTGACTGCAACAAACCACGATTTTTGAGGAAAAAATCGCCAAACCCAAGATTACAAATCATTGTTTTTTCGGAAAAATTTGCAAAAACCAAATACCAAAGAGCCCTCCCAAACGACAAAAACCCTGACTAGGGTATACAGGAGAAAAACTCTTAATTTTTGAAGAGAAAATTATAAACCCTCACAGAATTTTTAAAACCCAGAAGACAGATTTTTTCTTTCTTTACGAAACAATTTAATATTTAAAAACCCAGAAGACATTTTTTTCTTCGGGACGAAATTAAAAACCTAGACTACATCGATTATTAAAACTAAAAAAAGTTTGGAACCTAGCCGTAAAAAAAAGAATTGGCACGAAAAAATGATCGCCCGGAAAATCGAAGGTAACCGGAAAGACCTCAAAAACCCGCAAAATCACGCAATCAAAAATCTTGGGCAGACAAGGTTCAAAACCCTAACCGAAAATACAAAAGTCGTCAAAATCGAGGGGCCAATTTTTACAAAACAAGATACTCAATCGGAAACCCTGGGTGGGTTTCCAGGTTATTCGCGGAGACCCGGTATAGCGAAGAGCGACCCGCGTCCTTCACTAGGTTGTCGACGAAATTTCTTTAAAAAGCGAGGCGGATTGAAGCGAGACGTGAATGCGGCGAGATCCGCAGGCGAGGGAAAGCGAAAGCATGTTGAACCCAGCGCTCAAAAACCCTATGAGGAAAAGAAGCCGAACGACACCTGACGACACCGGGAAGCTCTGGCGGATAGGAGATCTGGGAACAAATGTCGATCACCAAAGATTCGTCGTGGAGACCAAAAGCTCTGCGTAGCGGAGAAAAACAAAGGTGTATCGTGGTCACCGTCGCGTGTGGAACAAAACAGTAGCGTGGGGAGAAAAACAAAGAGTCGTAGGTAGAAAAAAAAAATGTGACCCTTCTCCAAGCACGAGCAGATTGAGATAGCCAAAATGCAACCTTAAAAACACACGAAAAAAATTGCGACTTTGCAGAAAGGTCGCGAGGCACAACCACGATGCCTGAGAAACAATACAGAACTGCCCAGATACAACTAAAAGGTGCCCTCAAAAAACCAAAAAAGCGAGGAGTCAAAAACCGCTGCGTTTTATTTTTAGAGAACAAAATAATTTCAAAAATTTAAAGCAAAACTTGTTTTGAAGAGAACCTGAAAAAATTATTTCCCTGGTTCTGATACCATGTTACAAAATCGATGTTGTTTTATTAAATAGAGGAACGAAAATTCCTTAAATAGATTACAAGAGACAATGTTTCTAAAAGAAACAATCGTTAACAAAAGACGAAGTTAGAAAAAGCGGGATGACCATTAACGACACAAATAGAAAGATATTATTCTAATAAAGGAGTATTCCTCTCCTTGGTAAATGAGGAACATCGAATATTAATTATCATTTCATGGTATCAAAGCTTAGGGCTCAAACTTTTTTGGCAAATTTTTTAGCAATAAAATTTTGTGTATCCCTAAGGATTTTTTAAAAATTTCTTAGATGTTTTTGCTCGGTTTTTTTTTAAATTGAATGTTAATAGTCTACCCGAAAAATTGAAAAATTATTTTGGAAGGATTTTGGTGGATTTTTTTATAAAATTAATGGTGAAGTATTTGTCTAATTTATAGAATTAAAAAATTGAGGAAAATTTCGTGAAAAAAAAATCAAGGGGTTTTTTCAAAATCGCGATTTTCCTAGTGCAAGTTCATCGGAATTTTTTGGCGAAGTTTGTGAGGCACAAATCTGTTCGTGCACATTTTTGAGGGATTGTTCTGTTTAAAAATTGTGGGTTTCTTCATCAACAAATCGCAACTTTTGTCTGAAGAAAATCGTAGCATCCTCTTGTAGAAATTTGTCTCCTACTAGACTTTATTCTAGTATTTTTCGCGGTACATTTTTTTTGCACCTAAAAGTCGTGCAGCCATTTCTAGTGCCGTTTTTTGGAACCATGATTTTTGGAAGAATTTGTTTGACACATGACTAAGAGTTTTGTTTTGCAACGACGGGGTCATCCTATATCACGCAATTTCTTATACAAATCGCAGGCATCTTTATTCTTGAGACTGGTCTTTTCCTTCGAGGCCAACCATTTTTTTCTGGATTAAAGAAAAAAATCGCAGCGACAATTTTTTTTCCGAAAAAAAATTGTGCCATTACTAGTTTTTTGACAAATAAGAAAAATAAAAATTCATGCTCGAAGTTTTTGAAAAATTTTCTAAAAAAATTTGTTGTTTTTGCTCGCGACTAAGGTAGTTTTCTGAGTTTTTTTTTTATTAAGATTCTTTTTTGGAAAAATATCTTGCCTTTTCTACTGCCTAGGGTTTTTGGGCAAAGTCTTAGTTTTCTGACGAATTTTTTGAAATTCGTGCAACACAATTTTTGAAGATTTGTTTTGCCGCCTAGGGAAAAGTCTGAGTTTTTGGCAATTTTTTGAAATAAAATCATGGGATTCTAAGCCTCTTTTTTAACAATTTTTTTTTAAATTGTGGAAATTGTGTCAACTAATTGTCCAAGGTTTCGTGCCAACTGATCACAAACTTTACCTTGTTTTTCGTGCTTTTGGAAAGTAGGAAGGATAGCGTCTTTGACCAACGTCATGTTGGAAAGTACACAAAGGTTCAATGGAAAGAATTACAACACGTGGAAGCAAAGGATGCTTACCATCTTTGAGTACTGGTATTTGGGTGTATTTGTTCTAAGTACAGAAGTTTATCCCACAACTACGAGGAAGGATCAGGACAAGTATGAGGTAATTAGGAGGCAGTGATGCTCTTCAAGTTATCTGTCACCAATGAGATGTTACCAGAAATACCATCTGGTAAGTTTGCTACGGAGTTCTAGAAATATTTGAAAGACCTTCATGAGACCTCAGACAAGGGCAAGGCTTTCTTCTTGAAGAAAATGTTGTTTTCCATTATGATGGATGACAGAGTGTCTTTGCAAGATCATCTCACGAAGATCAAGACATTCGCAATCAACTGGAGGCCATTGGTCGCAAGATGGAAGAAGATATGGTGGTCATTACACTGAAAAGCTTGCCACGATCCTTCGAGCACTTCATCCAAACTCTCAACATTACATCCACCAATGTTGACTTGAAGTTTGATGAGTTGTCCAACAAGCTCTTGCAGCAGGATAGGTGGAGGAAGCAATTTGGGAGCAGCAATGAGTCTCCCAATGTTGAACAAGCGTTTACTCCCAAAGATGCCAAAGGTAAGTCCACTCAGCAGAAAGGGCGAGGCAATTCGGAGGCGAGCTCCAAGAAGTCTTTTTCATGCCATTACTGTGGAATAGATTGGTCATATGTAGAAGTACTGCAGGAAGTGGTTGGCTGATTTGAAGTCCAACCATGAAGGGTCTCAACATCAGGCTCAAGTGGTAGAGCATATTGAGCAACAAGAGTCTACATATTATGCATTCGTGCTAGAACACCATCAAAATATGAGTAGACTTAGTTTAAGTTAGTAGAATGACCATTAAGGGAGGGTCTTAAAATATTATTGTAATATTTAATGGTAATCTTAGCTTTTAGTTAGTCAGTAGTTTACTTTCGGATAACTTAGTTTGCTTCAATAAGCTTTTAGTAACTTTCAGTTATTTGTTTTAGTTAACGTTTGCTTCTTTTTAGAAACATCGTCTTGCATTGTATTATTTAAGGAGTATTCCTCTCCTTTGTAAATAACAAACATCAAATATCAATTATCATTTCAAGTTAATAGTGCAACACTAAAGCAGCCTGTGATTGCATAGTAAGTTAAGATATGTATTTCTCAAACCCTAGGAATCTGCAAATACCTGCCTTAAACAGACCTACAACCCACATTGTAACTTGTCCACACTCAATGCTACTAAGAACACACCTATGGAAATTTCGTTCAACACCCTATCACACACTATCAACTTAAAAAAAACCCATAAGTTGTGAGAAATTCCTCATGAAATTTGCTTTTTACCACCAGCCAAGTTTTGCCCTAAGTTGTGAGTTTCGCACATTTTCCCTGCAATTTTTTGCACATGATTTGATATAACATGCACTGAATTTTACTAATTACTTGGCCACATGATTTAGCTCACAATTACTTGCTAGTCAAACAGGTAATCATAAGGTTTTCCAACTATGTGTGTGATGAATGATCTTTCCAAACCCTTTCCACATTCCATCTGTATTCAATTGGTTCACATCCCTTGGATTCAACTTTTAAATTATTAAGTGCTTCCACTTCAATTTTTTCGCTGCAATCAAATGGTACATTTTAGGTGAGAGTGCAGCTCTCCCAAGGCTTCCTCCCCTAAGACTATTCAACTCCAAAAGTGGACCCTGAAAATTGGAAAGTCAGATTCTGATTTCATTTGGAGAAACCATGGCCAGTTCATGATGGATCCTACTAAGGATGCCCAGTTTTCTTCATTGATGGAACATAGAGGTTGGCAATTCTAAGTAGCCGGTTCGGATTCGGGTCGGGTTCAGGTTCGCGGGTTCGGTTCACCGGTTCGGCAAAATTTTTTGGGGGGTGGGTTCGGTTCGTCTTGGGTTCATTAGTACAAATTACAAAAACATGTAAATATATATATATATATGCAGCCTAGAAGCATGAATTCAGAATTAGGATTAGAATAGCACATATCATATAAACAACAAAACCACCATAAACTTGAATGTCATTTAAAACATGCATGATAAATATTCATCATTGAAACTTGAATTGTGGTAGCTTGATATACAGAGTCTATTGATGCCAGGGTTCAATTTGTATGATTTTGAAAAAAGAAGCCAACTGAGTAGAGTTATCAGCATTCTTCAGAAACCATAAGAATTTGTTTATACACTAGCCATTTTGATGTCTTCTTGCAGTCTAAAACATTATTTTGTATCATTGTTACATTGGTCTTGAGAGTGGTAGCTTAATATAGCTCCATAATACAAAATTTGTTTACCTGTGCAGTGTAACAGTGGCATAGACAGATTTTTCTTTGAAAGAACCAAAGGGTGACTGCACAATCGAAGTGTATAAACACACATCTTTTTGTAATATCAAGGATACTTTT
>VDFB02370103.1:0-27966 GCA_007258455.2 Sequoia sempervirens
TTGTACGCCAAAGACACACTTCTTGGGATTCAAACGAACCTTGTATTCTTCTAGTCTGTCAAAGATAGCACTCAAGACTGATATATGATCCTTCCTCTTTTTGGATTTTCCCAAGATGTCATCGACATAGTCCTCAATTGTTTTGTGGATCATGTCATGGAATATTAGTGTCATGGCCCTTTGGTATGTGGCCCCGGCATTCTTTAAGCCGAATGGCATTACGTTCCAGCAGTATGTGCCCCAAGGACAAGTGAAAGATGTTTTATGTTGGTCTTCCTCTGCAATTTTTATCTGATTATAGCCTGAAAATCCATCCATCAAGGAAAGCATCTCATGCCCCGCGGTCATGTCTACAATCATATCAATGTTAGGCAAAGGAAAATCATCTTTTGGGCAAGCCTTGTTCAAGTCCCTAAAGTCCGTACAGATTCTTATGCCCCCAGTTGGTTTTGAAACCGGTACTAGATTGGAGACCCACTCAGGGTAGGTGATCGTTCGTATGAATCCCGCCTCTAGTAGTTTATGGAGTTCCATCTTGACTAATAGAGCAATCTGTGGGTGCATCTTTCTCAACTTCTGTTTTACAGGTTTAGCTTCAGGATAGACTGCCAAGTGATGAACCACTACCTCCAGATCCAATCCTGGCATATCAGCATAGGTCCACACAAAATTTATCTTCCTCTCCTTTAAGAAGGTAGCCAACTCCTCCTGTTCTTTGCATAATAATGACTCAGCGTAGAATGTAATATGAGGAGTTTCTTGTGTTCCCAGATTAATGGGGTTGCACTTTTCTGCTAGCATAGCTGACTTTTCTTGGTGTATAGCTGTAAGAGGAAGATTGAATCCCCCATCCTCAGGTGCCTCAGAGAGGTTTTCACCATTGGATGCATCCTTTCTTTTTACTTTTTCAGAGTCGGAGAGTGCCACAAGGTGGTTTTCACTCAAGGACTTGGAGATTATTCTCAATTTTTTATTTTTGCGACTGAGGGATTCAATCGTTTCTCCATAGTATGCATGTGTATCTAGCTCTATGATAAAACCTGCCTTGTGATCCCCACATGGAATGCCATCCCTAAGTCCCATGAATTCTAAGAGCGCCTCATCGTTTTCAAACATGTCAAGAATTGGTGGTCCTCGTTGGTCGTAATCAATCAGTTGGGGATAGACTAATCGGATTTCATTGCTTTGGTTTTCAGACTCATAAGATAAGGTGCTAATCATAAGTACATTAGTATCCTCAAACAGCAAAGGTAATCCTATTTCTGGTGACTCAATTAAATCAGTGGGCATTCCTAAAGTCATGGAGGATTGTGGAGTAGTTACGGATTCCTAAGGAGGCATTCGGTTCTGTCTACCATGGGCACCTCGACCAAGTATAGTTACCTTAGGAGTAGGATGACCAATGCCAAGATTTTTTATTTGCTTCTCAGGTATAATGGGTATTACACGCCCGTTATTATCTTGGCCTAACCCTTGGTTCCAGTTATAGCCCATCAAGAGCATCATCTTCATACCTTTGTTTTGTTCATCCATAGGCAATTCAACTGCTGGTATATCATCTCGATAGAGGAGATGAGATAAGTCCCCCTCTAATGTTTCCTGACCAAGATCTCCTGCACTTGTGAAGGTAGGGTTTCATTCATAGGAGCCTTGAGATGTTGAAGCTTCTTGTGATTGTGGTCGTCCTCTTGATCTAGGAGATTGTGGTAGCTCTCCTACTACAAAAGCATTCTTAGGAATTGAATAGTTTCCACAACCATCATCTTGTATTATGACTTTGATATCAGAAAAGGCGGGGATGGCGGGGGTGGAGGGTGTCTCTGTCGTAGAAGTGAGAGTGGCGGGATCCACGTAAGGTGTTGATGGGCCTTCATCGTTCTTGGGTACTTGCGGGATCTTGTAGTATTTTGCCTCTAGATTTTTGCAGTAGGCAAATGGCTCAGGATCTCCATGGATAGTAACATCTTGACCTTCATGTGTGAATTTCACACATTGATGAAAGGTTGAAGCTACAGCTTGCATTGCATGTATCCATGGTCGCCCTAGGAGAATGTTGTATGGTAAATCGAGGTCCAAGACCTGACAGTTGGTTTGCATGATGGCGGGTCCAACCTGAACAGGAAGCTGAATGGTGCCTTGGGATACCCTTTCCTGGTCATCGTATGCTCTTATTGTGATGCCTTTTCCTTTGTCAATTGAATCCTCTGAAATGTTCAAATTCTTTAGAAGCTTTAAGGAGCAAATATTTAAGCCTGCACCTCCATCCACCAAGACTCTCTTGACTTTATTTTTATTTACGTACACCTCCAGATGAAGTGCACGGTTGTGAGATGGTTGTGTGGGGAAGTCTTGTTCAGAGAATGTAAGAATGTTAGGTGTGGTGATACTTGCGACCATAGCTTGGAATTGTTCTATATCTAGATCTGCGGGGACAGTAGATGACGCCAAAGCTTCTTCTAGAATCTTTTTGTGTGCAGATGAGATTTTGAGTAACTCCATGATGGAGATATGTGCAAGGGTTCTTTTCAATTGATCCAAGACATTATAGCCACTAGGGTTAGACCTTGGATTGGATGTGGAATTTCTGCTTGGTTGGGATGGTGCTGCAATGGTAACCTTTCCACCTCTTGTGGTGACTCCACAATCGGCTTGGGCCCCTTTGATAGTGATGACTCCACAAAACTCGTCTAAACAAGCAACAACACCCTCGTATGTGTGGTTGACATTTTTATAAGCCCCTTTTCCTTTGTCTTGATCTTGTTTCCTTTGTTGCCATGATTCGGCATCGGATTCGTGTAAATCTTGAGATATTTGTTTCCTGATGGTGCTTCCACATCTATGATTTTGTCATCTATGAGGTCTTGAATTAGATTTTTGAGCCTCATGCAGTTGTTTGTCGGGTGTCCCTTGAGTTTGTGGAAGTCGCAAAGATAATTTTCATTACACCATGGTGGCTTGACCGATGGTTCTTGATAATTATTATGTGTAGGGACCGTTATCAATTTTTCATCTATCAATCTTTTCATGATTGCTTCAGCAGGTTCCCCAAGGAGTGTGTATTTTCGTTTGGGGAAGAACTTGTTTCGCTGTGGTCCTCCCTAATTATCAGTGTTGTTTGTGTTTTGGTTATGGGATGGTTGGACCATAGTATTGACTTGTCGATTGCTTTGATTGGTATTTTGGTGTTGTTGTTGGGATGGTGGATTTTTCTTCCGTGGGGCACTAATGACAACCTTGGCGTCAACGACACCATTGTTGGTTACATTACGATTCTTTGCCCATGTTCGTGGTTTGTCATGATAATTGGATGATGAGCGGCCTTCTTGATATGATGAAGTTTCTCCCTATGTGGCAAGGGCTCGTTCAATATTGAGTGCCCTAGGGATCAACTGGTCGTAAGTGGTGATGTTTTGCATTTTGAGGTGGAAGGCCAAGGGCCCATCAAGATTCGCAATGATAGTTCCCACTTGTTCTTCAGGCATGGACCACTTGCTTTGATTAGCTTTGGATCGCCATCGTTGTAAGAAAGCACCGAATGATTCATTTTTCCCTTGTTTGAGAGATGATAATTCCTGTAAGCTAACCTCCATGGGAGTGTTGAAGGAATAATTATGTATGAAGGCATCTATGATTTCCTGGAATTTTTTGATTCCAGAAAGTCGAGAAAACCAATCAATAGCGTTTCCAACCAAGCTTCTTGGGAATAATCTCATCAAGTACGTTTCGTCGTAAGCCACCTCCATGCAATGTACTTGGAATTCCCTGATGTGATCTTCAGGGTTACCCGTTCTGCGATATTTGTCAAATTTAGGGATCTCAAACCCTTTTGGGAATGGTTTCATTTCTACGCTCCTATCAAATGGATAAGGGCATAGGTTTTTTTGTGGTTTTGGTGTCCTTCCTGATTGAAGGTCAAGCACTTGTTGTGATAGAAATTTAATTTGTGCGGTGACATCCAATTGTGGATCAGGAGGTGGAATGAAGGTGTTATGGGGGGGTGGAGTGGGTGTTTGAATGGGTGAAATGTTTGTTTGTTGTGCCATGTATGCTTTCAACAACGCTTGTTGTTGATCTTGTTGTTGTTGCGCTAATAGAGCTTTTTGTTGTGCTTGCTGTTGTTGGTCCAACAATGCTTGTTGTTGATCAGCTAGGGCTTGCTGTGCTGCTTCTTGTTGCTCTTGGTATTGCTCTAATGCTTGCTGATATGCGAGTTGTTGGGCTGCTTGTTGTTGTGCGAAGTACTGCGCTTGTGCTTGCACTCGTGCTTGGGCATCTTGGGCATCTTTTGCAGCTTGAGCAGCTTGTGCGGCTTGTGCGACTTGAGCAGCTTGTGTAGCTTGAGCAGCTTGTGCGGCTTGTGCAGCTTGTGTAGCACGTTGTTGTTGTTGCAACAAAGCTTGGGCTTGTGCCGCTTGTTGTGCTTGTTGTTGTTGCAGCAATGTTTGAGCTTGATTTTGCTGTGAAGCTTGAGAAGCGTGCGTGGCTATAGGTGCTTGCTGAATTGTTTGATATTGTTGGATCAATTGTTGGTATGCTTTGAATGCAACATTGTAATGGCTTACTTGGCTTGGTCGCAATGGTGGTGGTGGTGGGATCGGAATTGTGTTGGAAGTTTGAGATGCGCTTAGAGCGATGGTGGTGGTGGGAGGTTGCGATGTAAGGGGTGTGATGGGGGTAGTGGAAGTTTGAGGTATAGTGGATGTAGTGGTTGGAGTGAATGTGGTGATAGGTGCATTTGGGATGGGTGAAGTGATAGGAATGGTGGGACTAGGTAAAGTGGTAGGAATGGTAGAGATGAGTGAAATAGTGGGTCTTTGAGAGACCATATTTTGATTAGCTATCATGTGTTGGTTTGATGTGGATGGTGTGTTTGAAAGATGTGATGTACCCCCTTGGTTGGATGAATTGATTTGGATGGGGCGATTTATGTTAGGGAAAGGTGGAAATTTAGGTAAAGGGGAGATCCCTAAACCAAAATATGGTGTTGACGTGGTGGGAGGTGTGAATGGTTTGAATGGTGGAAAATTTTCTTGTGCAAATGAAGAGACAAATCCGTAAGGTCTCTCTATTTCGGACGAGCTTGCTTGTACCAAAGGTCTAGACACTTGCGTGTCAAGAGAAAATGATGAGGTGGTATGGTAAGGAACCTCAGATGTATCGATAAATCCAAGTGGGTTGTAAAGTGGATTTTGATGCATGTTGAAGAGGGTATCATCCTCATTGATAGTAGGTTCTATGGTGGTAATGGAAGTGGTTGATTGTGGAAGGGTGCTTTGGTCATTTGGTACAAGAAGCTCATCCTCAATAGTGTTGAGAATTGATGGATTTATTTTAGCCATTGCGCGAAGAAACTTTTGTAGTTTTGGTTGTTTGAGCATCTCAAGAACTTCTTCCTCACTTAGTTCTGTTGGTGTGATGTCTTCCACCAAGACCTCTTTTTGTGGATCGTGTGTAGTGATAGTGAGGTCTGGAAGTGGTGTGTTTTGGATTTCTGGAATGTTTTGGCTTAGATCACTTGTGGTTGATGTTTCTTGATTTAACTCCATGTTCCTCTTGTGTTGTGATCTTGTTTGAACCATAAAAGAGCAAACTAGGATGTGTAAAAGATCAACGATGTGAAGATGAAAGGTGTATGATATATGAGTGAGAATGGAAGTTTTGAATTTGTATTGAAAATCTTGATGTGATGCTAGGTACTTTGGGTTTGCTTTGATTGATGTTTGTTTGATGTTTAGACTTTGAATTCTGTCTTTTGAATGTTGATGTTTGAGCAAGAGATATCCCCAAGATGTTTGAATGATGATCTAAAAAAGATAACTAATGCTCATAAAGGATAATTTGATTTAGGAGTGAGAATAGGATGTGTCTACTCACAAGCTAACCAAAAGATAATCCAAATTAGTGATGGGAGAAGGATGCATCTATCCACCATTAATTTGAACAAAGTGATAATTCAACTAAGCATGTGCAAAAGGATTCATTCACACACAATTGAGTTGAACAAGTTTGATGTTTGATGTTTGAAGAATTCAAAGTCTCATGTTTGAAAGGTTTTGATGTCTACCAAAGGAGCCTAGCATAGTTGTTTCAAGATTTTCTCAAAATGTTGGTGAGATGTTTATGGTTGTTGATGTTTTTGATGGATGAATGTTTGTTTTGATCTTAGAATGACCCTAGTTTAGACTTTTGTTTAACAAGACCAAGGTATTGAAGAACATGTTATGCCCTAAGCAAGGTATCCAATCCCTTGAAACAATCTTGGATTTTGTGTGTAGTAAAATGAATATAAAGTGGGGTTGTCTCTTGAAGCATGTCGATAGAAATTAGCCAACAACTTTTCTCTAAAATCATATAACCTTTTGAGTTTTTGTTGATGTTGCTTTGGGCTAAGTTTCCTTTTCTTGGGTTTTTGTATCTTGATCTTGTGAGAAATCATTGAAAAGACATGTGTGGGGCTCAATTGCTTATCTTTGCTTTTAATGACTTCTTTTTACCAAATACACTTTCTTGATTATGTTTCAAACTAAAGATGTCCTATGTCAAAATTCCTTTTCTTCCCACAAAGTGTTGTGTGGGAGTTCCAAGAAATTGAGGCAAAGGGATTTCCTAGGTTAACCCTAGTTAGAGCAAATGACGATATAAATTCAAGTGATGAGAAACCTCTAAGGACATAATCCCAAGGGAAGGCAACAACACTTAAATTTGTCAAAAGGTATTTGCTCTATCAAAAGGGGTTTGAAATTTGCATGATCATGTTTAAGTGTTTGTTTTCCAATGTTTACGAACAAGCATGTGTTTTTGTAACCCAAAAGCATGTACAATCCTATGGATGTGTAAGACAATATTTGTTGGATTCCCACTTGGACAAGTCTAGCTACGCTTATTTCTAGTGGATAGTTAGATGCTTGACCCCAGGCTCCCCTCCATGTACTAACTTAACGGGGCAGCCAAGCATCAACACCATGAAACTCCCATGGCATGCTTTCCATCTCTACTAGAAGACCGTAAGAGTGTGGTGTCCCGAGCCGCTTCTTGCACCAACAAATAGATAAAATATTTTGGAAAAATTCTAGCACATGGGTTCTAGTAAGGACTTTCCGCTCATGAGGAGTTGTGCAGTGAAGTCCCCGGATCCATCTTGCCGAAGTCAACCGCGTGATATTGGCGTTTCTTCCAATAT
The DNA here is from genome assembly GCA_007258455.2 of Sequoia sempervirens. Lineage (NCBI taxonomy): Eukaryota > Viridiplantae > Streptophyta > Pinopsida > Cupressales > Cupressaceae > Sequoia > Sequoia sempervirens. The sequence goes on from VDFB02370103.1 coordinate 7,181, forward strand.
CCATTTATATCATTTGGAAATACTCTTGGCTTTAGAGTTTACCGGTTGGCGTTCCAGGTGATTACTTTTTCCCACAAGGCGGGCCCTCTAAGATAAACAAAAGCGAATGAAGAACAATATTCGTAACTCGATCAATCCTTGTAGGCAACAAGGAGAGAGAATGTACGCAACAAAGTCCCCACTCACACTCGCACAATAGTTTGTTCAATTTTAAGTCCAAATCGAAGTGTGGAGGTGATTGCTTTATCTCAACCCAAAGTCATGGAAAAGACCTTTTGATTCTCAAGATCGCTATAAAGCACGAGAGAAGCGCATACGTCCTTTTCCAATGGCTTTAGTCTAAGTAAGCCCTCACAAACAAATAAAACTACACTTGTTCTTTTTAAACCCTCAAAGCAATGATGATTTTGTTTTAAAGCACCAAATGAAGTGTGAGAAATTGCCTTGTTCAATTGTTAATCCAATAAACCAAATCTAGTAAGTTGTGATCCTAAAGTTCATTTTAGCCTTTGCAAGAAATGAAAAAGGTTCTTTTTAAGCCCAATTGAAAACTAGTGTCCTAAGAAGGAGAAGGATGACAAATTCTTTGAAGAAGTGTTAAACAAACACTTAAGTGTTAAAAAATACTTTGATTAGATAAAATATCATCTCCATGCTCCATCTTTCTTTTGATTTTGATTTCCAACCTACAAAAGTGATCAAAATGTTAGATGAGGTCAAAAGAAACAAAAGGATATAGGGGTTAGACAAACCATTTACCAAAACACCCTAAAACTTAGCCAAGTTATCATGTAATTAATTTAAATGTAAATTTGAAAATTTTAACTAATTTAAAGTTAAGAAACACCTACACCATTGGATAGCTTGTGAAATTCTACCCTATTTTAAAAAAAAAAGCATCAAAAAAGACCTACGTATGACCAAGATATGGTCATTTTAAAATTGAATCTAAAAACACTAAAATAGTGATCATATGCGGGTTAATGAATAGTGCTGTCAAAAAACAGCGAAATTTTATTAAAAAACGTGTTGGATTTGAGTTGTATGCCCTCCTTCTAGCGCCAATATGTGAACCATTTGAATCTATACCTTGCACAAACACAATAAACATGCAAACAATTAGATCAAACACAAGATTAGAAACCAATGATTCCTCAAGAAATCCATTTGAAATTTGCAAAAGATAAGAAATGAAAATGAAGAACACAAATGAAACAATTAAATCCTATCTAATGCAAGCAAACTCTTGATCTCTTGAGGGAGTTGGTGCAAATAGGTGTGTGGAGATTTGCCCTTTCCCAACTCCTTGAATGCAAATGTTGATTGAAGATGATTGATCCACTTGATGAAGACTTTGAATGTATGCTCCAAGATTAAAATCTGCAAAAAAACCTAGCTATGATTCAATAAGATGGATGAGAATTGCTAAGTATTTTAGCATAGTAACTTTGCTTGAAATGTGGATGATCAAATGAATGGTGAAGCATTGTATTTATAGATTGATAAGTTGAAGAGATGTCCAAATTTGATCAATGTGGGACAAATATTCAACCAATGATATAATGCCACTTGTCAACATGTGATTGGGTGAGGAATGAGCAAGTTTTGACAAATGTGCCAGTAAATGCATTTTTGAATTTGAATTCTGAGAAAAGACATGTAAGAGGGGGAAAGAAAAATGTCCCTTGGCTCAAGGCAAGGACATGTAAGAAGAAGTAAATGCCTTGTTGGAAGGACTTGCAAGAGAGAGTAAATGACATGTTGGAAGGACATGTCATTCAAATTTTGAATTTTGAAATTGAAGAATATTCCTCCAAAAGATGCTTTGTTGAGGGAAAATGAAGATTTAATAAATCAATAAATTGATTTATTTGTGCAAGTGGAGATATCTAGAGAATGCAAGTGGGTGAGATTAGTATTTAATCCTAGTTAGATTAAATAAATGATGATTATGTTAATTTAATGATGATTAGGTGAGTTGACTTATTTTGACTTAGATTTTTGGATTAATTTAAATCAAACAAGAGAGGAAATGATTTAATGAGTTTAATTAAATAAACATGTTTTGATTATTTAATTAAAGAGATTGAAGTAAGATTAAATTAAATAAGATTTTAATTTATTCAATTTAATAGATAGACTTTAGAGATTTAATTAATTAAATAAAATTAATTATTTAATTAAAAGAGATGGAGAATGATTTAAGAGACTTAATTAAACACATGATTTGTTTAATTAAGAGAAGAAAACAAATGAATTTAATCAAATAAAGATATTTAATTAAATGGTTAGGTTGGGGAATGATTTAGGATGAAATGATGTCGGTAGTCAGATTTAGATGCGCAATGTCAACTTGTACATTTTGCGTGTCTACAAGTATAAACACTCAAAGAGAAATTTTGATCCTTTTTATACCATAGGCCATAATCTGGAGTGCCCTTCAACTTCTCTAAATATTTTTTTCACAACCTTCTCAAGAGATTGCTTAGGATTGACTTGAACTATGGCAACCAAACATACCACATGCATGATATCTAGTCTGGAGCAGTTAAATATAGAAAACCTTATATTATGGACCTGTAAAGAGTCTAATCAACCTCTGAAGGCTCATCAAATTTTCTTAAGTGACATCCTATCACCATAGGAGTACCCATTGGTGTGGAATCATCCATTCCAAATTTCATTAACATCTCCTTAACTCACCAATCATTGACATCTCAAATTCTTTTTGCATCTCTTCTGTAAACTTTTTACACATATCATCATCTACACCAAATATGATTTCATCAACATATACAACCATAATCAATAATTTATCTTCCTGAAACTTAATATATAGATTGTTATATGCATTACCTTTCTTGAATCTTTGTTGAAGTAGATACTTATCAAATCTATCATACCAAACTCTAGGTGCTTGCTTGAGACCATATAGGGCTTTCTTGATTCTGCAAACCATATCTGGATCTTCTAATAATTGGAAATCATCTGGTTTCTTAATGTATACCTCTTCTTCTAGATCACCATTCAAGAAAGTTTACTTGACATCCTTTTGATATACCTTGAATTTCTTATGAGCAGCAAGAGCAAGAAACATTCTCATTGCCTCCAGTCTAGTTGTCAGAGAAAAGGTTTCCTCAAAATCAATACCTTCCACTTATGAATAGCCCTTGCAAACCAATCTGGCTTTGTTCCTTACTACCTCACCATCTTCATTCAACTTGTTTCGGATTACCTACTTTGTTCTTATCACATTCTTATTAGCAAGTCTAGGAACTAATTCCCAAGTTTTATTCTTCTCTATCTGATTCAGTTCTTCCTCCATTACCTCCAATTTTTATCTTTTCTATCATTAGTAAAGTTCTTGGGCTCAAATTTTGACAACAGGTATAAATTCACTTACTTATTTTCTCTTGCAAACTTTCTCCTAGTCAACACACCTTCATCTTTATTTCTAATGATCTGATCTACAAAATGATTCTAATTCTGAACATACTTTGCTGGAGTTTTGGGAGTCTTCACTAGTTTCAGTTCCTTCTCTTATTTTTCTTCCATTTATTCTTCATTTTCTTCAATCTAGGGAAACATATAAGATCTAAAAACTTTAAGTTCATGTGAGTTGTTTTAACAAAAGTCTTCATCGACTTTGGCATTTGTACTTTCAATCATCTTTCCTAAGCTCTTGTTGTAGCATTTGTATGCCTTGCTTCTAGTAGAGTAACAAAGAAAGACCCCTTCATCACTCCTAGAATCAAACTTTCCAAGGTCACCTTCATCTCTTTTGATGTAGCATTTGCTACCAAAGATTCTGAAATATCTGATAGTAGGAGGCCTTCCATACCATAACTCATAGGGGGTCTTATTATTTTTGACCCTTATCTGCACTCTGTTAAACAAATAGACAATAGTGTGAATTGCTTCCTTCCAATACATATCTGGAAAGTCGGCATTTTTCATCATTATCCTAGCCATTTCTTGTACTGCTCTATTTTTTCTTTCAACTACCTCATTGTTTTTAGTGTTTCTAGGATAAGACATGTCTCCTAATGCCATGATCTTCACAAAACTTTTCAAATTCATATGAAGTAAATTCACCACCTCTAGCTCACCTTAAACATTTGATCCTTGCATCCATTTCATTCTCTCCTTTTATTTTTAAAAATTTAACCTTATCAAAGGCTTATAATTTCTCTTTCAAGAATGTAATCCAAGTCATTCTAGTGTAATCATCTATAAGAAACATAAAATACCTTTCACCCTATTGGATCCTTATCCTTGTAGGTGTGCATAGATCAGTGTGAATTAGCTCCTGTGGCATTTAAATAGAGCACTCCTTGCTTATGAAACTATTCTTTGTTTTCTTTCCCATCTAACATTCTTTGCATAATGTGTTTGCAAGATTGGTCATCCTAGGCATGTCTCTCATTGCATGAATGGAACTAATCTTTACCATGTTGTTAAATTTTATGTACCCCAACCTTTTGTGCCATAACCAACATTCTCCAAATTGAGCCAATAGGAAAATTCTTCCATTAGCCTCCTTTAGATGATAAACATTATATTTTTTCCTTGTTCCTTCAACAACAAGTCTTATGGACCCTTCCTTTTTTATTTCACATCTATTAGCATGAAAGGTAAGATTGTAACCTCTATTGAAAATTTGGCTAACACTCAGGAGATTATGTCTCAAACCTTTGACATACATGACATCTTCAGTTTTGTTCTTTCTATCAATTGTTATTGTTACCTATTTTTAGCTACAGCTCAAAATAGGTGGAGTTGAATTGCATTCATCACAGGAAGGTACAAAAAATTAATGCTTAAGTATTCATTACATTCCAAAATTTGACTACTTGTGAATTTCAAGTGTTATTATGCAAATGTTTGTAACAAAGGAACTCATAAATTTTCATAAAAGAATGTTGTTTTATTCATATTGGAAAACCTGAAGTCCCACACAAGCTGTGGGAATAGCTTAATTTGATTTTTATAATCAAATAATGAATAAAAGGAAATGTGCACAACACAAGTGAAGAGAATAAAGGTATAAGAGAGAAAGTGATTCGTCATTGCCTGGAATGATGAATCATTGTCACATTTGAAGTCTTCAGTTGTCGCCACTCTAGTGTCTCCAAATTGTTCAACTCCAATCTCCATAGGTTTCCTGCAAGATTATTGAAAAGTGGTGTTAGAGCAACGAGGAATCAAGTCCTTCCTTATGCCTACATTACCAACAGAGATGTGGTACACATTCAATTAGGCATTCATCAGATGATTTGAACAAAATGAAAATAACATGATTAGGTGGCACAAAATTCAATGGAAGCTTTCAGCTTCAATTATTTTGCTAATTTGTTTGTTTAATGTGCATGAACAGGTATAATCAGATTATTTTCAACTAACAGATATTGTTATGAGTAGTGAGAAATGTGCCTCCCATGAGGTTTGAGCCCAGCTCATAAACAATAACGTGGGGCAACAGTATGGAATAAAAATAATCATCATTCTCCATTAAAGGGACTCATAAAAGCAGCCTTCAATTCATTACGATGGAAACAAATAGAGCAAGTCTTCCTCCACCCATCATTTGAAAAGAATTATCAAACACAAAAGGCCACTGATTTATCTTGAATCATGTATGATCATATATACAATCAAAGGAAGTCTCAGAACAGTAACACTACTCATCAGGAGTATAATTCACAGACAAATCATACAAATTTGTATGCAACAATTTGAAGAAAAACATGTTTTCTATAAGTGGAACAGCATCATGATATAAGAAAAATAAAAGTATCTTATTCAAAGATTTTATTTTAGTATTTCCGCAAAAGATAGTGCTTTCAAAGAAACAGTAGTACGATTTTATATTTAGTGTTGATTAGTTAAATGACCATCATTGTCGTCAAAGTCAATCAAATGTATAGATAAGCAAATCCAAATTGACGGTCTATTTAAAAAATGTAGTGTTGAATCTACCGAAAGGGTAGTTCATTGAAGGTAACCTATGATCATTTAACACAATGGGAAGCATAAAGACAATCCTCTTTTGTCTTAGCTATTATTTTTTTAGGTTCAATAATTTCTTACATGGACTGTGAAGAAAGCCTGATCAATGGTCATTATAGCTATAATGTATTTGAACCAAGGAAGTGATCTAGTATGATTGAGGAAACATATTTGTTTCTCTTTTTCTGATGGTGAAAGATGCAATAATTTAGTTTAGTCACATAAATATTTAATAAATAAATCATTGTGACAATACCATAAGCCAAGATCAAGATGGACAATCGGGGTAATATGCTTGATGGTAGTCACTCTCCATGACTATGCATGTGAGTCATCAATGCATGAGGATGAGTTCTTTATTACACTATTTTGTGGACATTTCAATGCATGGAAATAAGGAAAAAATGATAGAACAACACAGAACAACAAAAATACAATTATGAGATAAATGTACAGTTTCAGCTGTAGCATAATCATGATGATGAGCATTTATCAAAGTAGCAAAAGATGATCATCTACTATGCAGAATATCTCAAGAGTGCCATCTACAAAGGCAAATGAGGTTTTGAAACCCAAGTGTTTACAAGGAAAGAAAACCCTCAAAGAATGAATACCCAAATGCATAAATATACAGTCGTGACTTCAAGATGGAGTGGTATGTGCATAATACAGATTCTACAATGCAAAGTCTTACGCCATTTATCAAAGCAATGTCAAGATAGAGCAACATATAATGTTAGAAGCCATGGCTTTCAGCATAGACAAAGCAAGACATTATCAGAATGCCTCTTAAAGTTGCTATCTCATGAAATACATTCAAAATACAAAGGACAAAACCCAGAATGGCCGACAGCAAGGAGCCTTTCATCATGTCTTTTAGTAAAGAAAAATAGGCCAAATGTATAAAGATTATGCAGAAATGGAAAGTTTTTGTTACCAATAAAACACAAGAAGCACAAAGAATCCATGGTGTCCCAAGGACAGAGGAGTAAATGAATGAAATATCTCAGATATTATGCCAAAGCCACGGCTATATGAGCCAAGAAAATGCTTCAAAGTGAAATCAAATGACCCAGATTGAAGAGGAAGAGATTTACCATCAATCTATAGAAGAAAATTGACATAGAGGCAGCCAAATTTGGTCTCCAAAGCTTGAAACCCCTACTATCATGGCGTCCTCAGATAAGAGGGCAAGTCAACACAGGTAATGACAACAATGCATCAGAATGATGACAAGCCATGGCTATAAAGCCTAAAGATGACTTCAAAAAATAAGAGAAATGTCCAGATTTGGCTAAAAAAGCTTACCACGCATTTCACTATGGAAATCTTCAAAAAAATTACATGAAACAGTAGTATGAACTCAAGTTTCAAGCTCCAGTTTAGTCCAAACCCTTATCAGAGATCATGGTGGTAGCAGCTTGTTCACAAAGTTGTAAAGTGAGAATGAAAGGAATGATTATGGTTCGAGTTTTGTCTGCCCTAAATCGACATAAGATTGATGTTTTTCTTTTTTTTACTAATGATTTTAATAAATCATTATGTTCTTTCATCTTCTGTGGTCCATCACTTTTGAGTCAAATAAACCTAATCATGTTTAGGGAAGCCCGTGACTTAGGAAAGGTTCAATGGGAGTTTGACCTTCTATTCCATGATTTATCAATGATTAATGTATTAAATATTAAGGTAATATCTTGTTACCTTAGTATTTAATATATAGTTTTTTTAAAGAAAAAGCAAAACTATCATATATTAAATATTAAGATAATCATTTGGATTATCTTTAATATTTAATACTATCACCTTTCCAAAACATGAGCAAACACAAGTAAAGTGGAGGAGTATTTTGTATAATCTTGAATTGCATGTTCAGTTCCGACACCAGTTTTGAAGATTAATAATGCACGATACGGGGATGGAGTTTCAGTTTGATATGCATGGGTGAATTGATAAAAATGAGGTGGTTTTCGCATGCTTGGACCCACTTTTTGGGGATTTTCAATTCAGTTTGAGTGCCCCATGGATCAGTTATGAGTTGACAACCAGTTGGAACCTGAGTTCACTCATTTTTGCATGAGTTTGGGCTATTTTTATCAGGATTTTCTCTTCTACTCGGATTTCACATTGGAGATGCTATTTTCACTTCAGTTCTATTATTGGTTGCTTTGTGCATGCCTTTTGTATATATTAGAAAAAGTTAGTCTTTTTCCTCTAGTTCTTATTTTTCAGCCTTTGCATTCTGCAAAGTGAATTATCATGTAACTTAGCTTTCATTTTCAGATTAATACAGCAGCAGGCTTATAGGTTCAAATTGTGTTATTTAGAAAGAAGATTCCTTCGATTTCTAGCATTTTTCAAGTTTTTCCTTCAAGATTTCAGGCATCATTATTGTGTAGGATTTGATCGAAGGATTATTGTATTTTCAATTTTTGAAATCTTTATTTTTTATGTCTCCTTCGTAAATATATGTATGCAGTTTAGTTTAAATTCACTGGTTATACACTGTGCATGTCATTGATTAATCAATTTAATCGTGAAAACAATGTTTTCCCTCAAAATTGTATTGAATCAAAGCCTCTGTTTAAAGCATTGAGGTGATTAGACTATCAAATCAAGTTATGCAGATTAAAGTACTAAGTAATCATTTTGTGAGTCAAATTGCAGTTTACTTTTTCTAATTAGGTGTATCAACATAGTTCAACTTTTCCAGTTTTGCATTAGATTAAGTTTTTTCCCTTTTCCCATCAAAGTTTCAAGTCCATAATCAGATCATCATATAGGAACCAGCCTAGAATCTGGAGGTCTATCTTTGCCATAGGAATACCCATAGCCTAAAGATAGTTCCCATGTTTCAACAGATTGCTGGATTTAGTTATTCAAGCATTCGGGTGCAATCTGCTTGACAACAATTATATAATATTTTCCACATATTTTTGTTGACTTATCATCACCAAACTTAACACCTCCACCATTAACATTTTTGAGACTAATGAACTTAATTCTATCACCAATCATGTGGTGAGAACACCCACTATCAATCACCCAAGCATTTTCCTCTTCCTTTGCATAAAAGGAAGTCTATATTGTCATTGATCTTTCATTAACCTTACATTTTTGTAAGGTACCAAACCTTTTACATTCTCCAATATTGTTCATTTTTTCCTTCCAGAGCCATGAATAGATTTTCATCATTTGAATCATTATCTGTCTCTTCAGAGGAACATCTACTCTCCTTAGAATAGAAGCCTCTTTTGATTTTCTCTCTTTTTCATCATCAACTATTTCTTTATCGGGACATTTAGATGCAAAATGACCTATTCTTCCATAATTGAAAATTTTGAATGGTAACTTACCTTTGTGCTTGCCAATTCCTTTCTTCATTATTCTCATAAATTTTGCTTCAACTTCATCAAGTTCATCAATTTGATCAACAACTTCATCTTCAATATTTTTGTTAGCTTTGAATACAACTTATTTCTTTGGAACATCTTGACCAAACTCTCTCATCTCAAAGACAGTAACAGTACCAAACATTTCATCAACTAAATATTGATCCAAGTCCTTTTACTCTTCAATGGAAGACACTTTGTGACTATAATATTTTAGGAGAGATCTAAAAATAGCTTCTTGTACTTGGAGAAAATAGCTTGTAATTTCTTCATCTTTTTTCATCCAATGAGTCTCAAACTTTCTCTTAAAGATCATCTTGGCTTTCTTCACTTTGTAATCTCCTTCATAGATACTACTAACCTTCTCCCAAGCATCTTTGGCATAACTACAATTCATCACCTTCAACAATTTTGAATCAACTAATCCACACAAAATAGAACTCTTGGCTTTAGCATTACATTCATATAATATAATTTCAAATGCATTTGTAATAGGAGTGGTAGGAGTGGTATAACCACTTTTGACAAATTACCAAACACCAAACCATAGAGATTTTAGGTGTCCTTCCATTCTCAATTTCTAGTAGGAGTAATTAGTCCCATCAAGCCTAGGACCCTTGTTTAAACCATCATGTGTCATTCTGGATCTTTGCCTCAAGCTATCAAGCTTCTATAGAGGAACTTGGCTCTGATACCAATTTTTTAACACTTCTAAAGATTGAGAGTGGGGTGAATTAGTCTACACAAAAACTTAACCCCTTTCGAAACTTGAAACTTTCAACATGACTCAAATTTTTAGTAGATAAAGATACAACTTCAAGCAGAGTAGTAAAAGAGAAGAATAAAGCAATTTGAATCTTTAACAAATTCAACAAACTTTACCAATAAAATATATAGCAATAATCAGATCAGCAACAAAGAGATGGAAACAATGAACACACACATGCACAAGGAGACACAAAATTTACGTGGAAAACCCATTGAGGGAAAAACCATGGTGAGAGTTAACTCATAATATAGGCTCACTACCAAAAGACTTGCAGGAAGGCTCACTTCTTTAAAGAAAGATACAAAGGACTTGTTGAACTAAAGACAAAACAAATTTAGGAGAAAGATACAAGGACCTGATGAGATTCACTATCTCAGAGTAGGATATAATATGATTTAGAAATAATTACAATGACTTGCCAACACAACACTCTATTGACTAAGGTGTTATAGCACAATTGATCTTTCCTTTCACAATCTTTAGCACTATCTTTATTGGATATTCAATACAATTCACACACACACACACACACACACACACACACACACACACTTCTTTGCACTTGTACTCTACACTATTTAGTTGCATCCTAAAATGATCTTGCATTGATATCCACCGTAACACTATTTATTTAATTAGGTCGGCCAAGAAGAGAATAAATAATAAATTCAACTAGTCGGCCACCAAAATCATAATGTGGTCCTATGTCGAAGATAAAGAGGACCAAAAAAAAAATTAGTACTTTCAATGTGATCCAAAACAATTTACATGCTAGCACACATCAACCTAAGTCAGTATCAAGGAAACATGTGAATGAAACATTGAAGCGCATAACCAATCATATAAAAAGCATAATTCTAATTATATTTACTTGATGTGGTCCCAAATATATCATGACACATCTTCCATTGTTGGTGCAATCCCCAAGCACATGGCCCAAGCAAAGGAACATGTCGAGTCCACTAGATATCCCCAAAAGACCAAGAAAGATAGCTTACAATGTATTGTGGCACCAAAGAGGCCAATTAGCAACATGATCACATGGGGATGTTATTTGAACATCCAACAACACTTTCACACATGTATTTCATACTTACATGCCATCTACAACCACCATATAACAAATAGGTACAAAATACTTTATCTAGGAAGCACAATGCATAATCATGAGATATAACATTAACATATCATCTTGTGGACCAATTCAACACATGAGATTAGAACTGATACACTACACAAACATTGAGAGAACATTCACAAAATTGTAGGAGTAGAGAAATCAATGCAAAGAAATGTGGAGCATTTCTCGGACTAGTCTGCACAACCAGCAACACTGCCAACCTTCTACAATTCATAAAAATATCCTTGGAAACACTAGTGCCTTGAAAAGATAAGAGTGAAACATCCACAAAACACTAACATTGAATACTAAACTATAATACCAAAGAATCAATAGTGGATGAATGTGGAGAATTCTCCTAGATAGACTTCAATAGAACTTCCTAAGCCAGAAACACTTAAGCAACTTGTGGAGGCTAGAATTTCCTTTCAGCAACATATACTTCATCAAAATCATTAGGACAGAGCATAAGATATATTGTATACCTTCAACAATATCTCTCCACTATTATTCATGCTTCTAATCCTCATCTTAATATATCATTATGAAATCAAGTCTGTTGATAGTAATAATGTATTTAGTGATCCCACAAAGCTGGTTTACAATTTCTAGGAGATTCTATTTTTTGCTGAAATCACATATTTTTAGAAAATATAATGATTTAAGCCTTAAAAAGTTTCATTTAAAGCATTCCAATTGAAGATTTTTTTATCAAACTACCTTAGATCAAACCCCCTTGGATAGAACCCCGCTAGTTTTAAACCATACATGTAACGGAGTCTCCTTTACACCTATCAAAATGCTAATAAAAAATCACTTTTGATTTACCTTTTGGGGGATTAAATGAATTCATTTAAAATTTATTTTTTGTAGATATGTAGTCCTTATTATAAGCTTCCCAAAAAGTATAATTTTAAATAAATTTAATTTTTATTATTATATTTATTTTTTATTTCTTGTGAATGTAGGTTTTTCACTGAAAATCAAGCTGTATATTTTGCATGGAAAAATAGAAGATTTAAAAAAATTTGAAAAATATGGTGCACTAGATATTGAAGTCCTTGATCCAACAAAAAAAAATGAATTTCGATACATACAAAAAAGGTGTTATGCAGTCCACCTATGTCTGAATTGTAATTGGTTTGACTTTGAAACTTGATTGATGAAAAAATATTCAATAAAACATTATGAAACCAATTGGAAGCACTAGATATTGTAGTTACAAATCTAAATTCAAAAAAAAAAAAAAATTATCCTTCATGGAAAAAAAAGTTGTGTTATACAATGAGCGTCACTCCTTAAAAATGGTGTTTACTGAAAAAATCTAGTTTTTGAAGGAGATGGAAAAAGAAGCGCAATCTGATTCCAAAAATTTTGAAAAAAATATATTTAGAATCTGCAGAAAAAATGAAACAAATCACTAGTTTGCATCATCTTCAAATTCCTCACGGTTTAGCCACTATAGGTGCTCAAAAGTGAAGAATTAGTTAGAAAAAATTAGTTCAGTGTCCAGTTTGGCCAAAAATTGTAAACCAATATGACACCCAACCGTGAACTTCATCACTTCTTCTTTTATAAGGCATGACATCCAACTATGAACTTCAGAAATTCTTCTTTAGATAAGGTGTGGAATCCAACCATGGAATTCATCACTTCTACTTTGATAAGGCATGACATCGAACCATGAACTTCAAAAATTCTTCTTTAGATAAGGCATGACATCTAACCATGAACTTCATCACCAATGTTAGCCCAAACTGAATATAACAATGATAACCAGTGCCAAGGACTAAACACCTTCTAGTAATCAATGTTGACACAACTGAAAATCACATATAGCAATCTTTGATATAAGAGACATTCAACAAACAGTGTTGAAAACAAACATAACTACCAAAAATCTCCTTAGTGTTGACATCAATGAAAACCATCAGTGTTGACATCAATGACAACAACTGCCAACAATCTGCCCCTTTGGCATTGATCACAACACACACTACTCACTCTCCCCCTTTGACATCAAGGACAAAGGGCCATATATGTATGTATAAAGCAACAACACCTATTTTGACTTCATGGACAAGGGGAAAAAATCTCCTTTTGAAATAGCATCACATACTCCCTCTTTGATGAGAAGCACATATTCTTCGAGTAGCTATACATTCATAACAATAGCACAACCTCTTTAGGGCTCCCCTTTCTACCAACTCCCCCCTGAGAGGTAGAATTCATCAATCTAGGAGAAAAGGATATGTCATGAATTTCTCCCCATGGAAAGATGCACCATATTATGCAACTAGTTAGAACAAGGAGGGGCAATAACCCCTAGCTTCTTCTAGACATATTCAAAGGTATTCTTTGAAAGTGCCTTGGTGAAAATATTTGTAATATGATATTTGGTAGGCATATACTCCATTTTGACTTCATGTTCTCAACCTTCTCTCTCAAAAAATGGTATCGAATTGAAATTTGTTTAGTCCTTGAGTGCATTACCGAATTCTTGGAATTATTGATAACACTTTTATTGTCACATAATATAGGTTCATCATGCACCACCCTCACATCCTTCAAAGTCTACTTCATCCAAAGAACTTGAGTGCAGCAAAATGTTGCAACAATATATTTTGCTTCTGCTATGAACAAAGACAATGAATCCTACTTTTTACTAACCCATAAGACCAATCTATCTCCCAAGAAGAATGCACTTCCACTTGTAATTCTTCGTTCATCAACACAACCTGCCCAATCAGCATCAATATAGGCACTCAGATAGAAATTGTGATCCTTTTTATACCATAGGCCATAATGTGGAGTACCCTTCAAGTATTTCAAGATTCTTTCCATAGAATTCTCATGATATTGCTTAGGATTGGCTTGAAATATGGAAACAAACATATTGCATGCAAAGAAAACCTGACATCTACCTCAACTCATGTAATTGATCTATTCAAGCACCATTTGGTACAAGTACCCAACCATATGTTTTGTAAAATGGATAGGAATTATAACACATTGCTATATGAAATTAGAGCTTTATGGTACCCCAAATCATCTTGGACATGTCCATAGATCTGTATGGATAAAACTTTTCTTCTGTAAGAATTCAAAGCATTCCAAAAGTCCCTCAACATAACTTTGCTATGCCTATTCAGAGCTTTGTCACTAATATCTTTCACTTTAGAAGGTATAAAGACTTGAAATCTTGGATATGGTACCCTTTTTAGTGTTGAAAAATGTGTTCCTTTACATTATCTCACTTGTTTGGGCCCTCCTATTTTAAATAGGACTTAATATTGCCTTAATTTATTTTTGTTAAATGTACTTTATTATATTTACACACTTATTTAGGACCTCTTAATTAATTGAGTTTAATTATACCTTAATTATCCCTTTAATTCACTTTCCAAGCCTATCTAATTACAATTTCTGAAGGGGAAACCCAACATTTATTAATGCCTAAACATAACACTTCACAATGAGCAATGTGTGTCCTAGGTTTATGAACCCGAAACCCACTCCCTAAACCTTAGGACCTAAATTTAAATTACATTTTTGGCAGTATTTTAATGATTTCAAATTTATAATTCAATGTCTACTTGTGATAATTGAATTTCAAGAAATTAAGGATACATACCTAGAAATACAAGGTTATTTCACTATGTTTCACCTAGAATTTTCAAGAGAAGAACCTAGAAATTTTAAGAGAATTTTATGAGCATTATTGGAGAATTTCAAGAGTAATCAAAGGAATTCAAGAGAAGATATATCATTTTATTGCAGCATTCAAGATCCATTAATCATGTCAAATTATTCTTGCATCATGCATGTTTTTGGAGCTAACATTATGATGTAGGTTTCGTGATCAAGTCAAGCATCCAAAGCATTATTTCAAGCAAGATTAGAGTTTCAAGATCCACATCCAATTTAGCCATTTCATGAAAGTTGTAGACTTCCTAAGATCTCCATTATCAAGGTTTCAATCAAGGGTTTGTTGAGTGGTAACATAGCTTTGTTCAGTCTTCATTCCCTCTTTCATGTTTCATTCCATTTCAAGGTTTGATTACCAAAACGGGGTTTGACCAAGGAAAACCCCTATTCACCCAAAACAAACATTTTTCTCTCTTATATGTGTGTTTGCAGATTTAGGTTGAAGAAATCTTGAAGACATTTTAAAGTGCAAGATTTACAAAGTTGTCAAAGTTACAAAAGTTGTCAAAATTGTTGTCATTTCACAGAAACTAAGATCCCAAAGCCATTTCTGAATTTCCAACTATGAAACCTAGGAAAATTTGAAGATTCAGATTTGTATCAGAGGCTCCTAAAAGCTACAAAAAAATCCTGATAGTGGACCCATTCACCCCTAGGCGAATGAGTCTCAGATCTACTTCAAAAAAGCACTTTTGGTGACTAGTAAACATCAATTTTCCCTTCTCTTATGTGCAATTTAATTTTTGGATCTATCAGTATTGAGCTTAATATAGCTATTTCAAGTGTTAAATTGCATTTTGGTGTTGATTTTCTATTTTTAGTTTTTTTCCCCAAAGTGTTGTTTGACCTTGATCCTCGTCCTTCAAGCATAAAGAAATCTGAATATTCCCACTTTGACTTGATTCACCTAAGGGTTGATAATAATTTCATTGTGTGGATCTCATTTCCTAATGAAATAGTGAGAAATAGAGCCATTATCACATCATATTTCAATCCACATATCTAAGACCCCCTACCCCTATTTTTCAATGTTTCATTTTGGTGAACACGACTTTTGAGCATCATATCTTGCTAATTTGGAGTCCATTTTTCAGCCCTAGATCTAGGTTTTGCATTCATTTGCATTGCATTGCATTAATTTTCATCTCATTTAAGGCTCTTAACTTCCATTAGTTTTCCTCTTGATTATTTTTTTAGGTTTGTATTTTTTCATTCTTTAAAATCAAGAAAATTCACAAAAATAAGTCATTTTGCATAGTGTTTACATAGTATTGCATCATCATTCATTTAAATTTGGAAATTGAATCAAAATTTCATTTCAAATTAGGTCTCCTAGTTTATCATTTAGCACTATTTTACATTTGCATTTAGACTTAATTTTATATAAATTCAAAATTGTAACCACCTGTCTCAATCCAAAATCTGAAAACCATAAGAATCAACTCAGAAATATGTAAATTCATTTTTCAAAACCCTGAGCTAGGAACCATTTTCCCATGGGTGAATGAGTCCCTAAATAGGGCTTTTCCCTACATTTTTGGGCATTAAAATCTTTGTTTCTACATTCTATATTGTTGTTTTTAGTTTATAGAATTTCTATTATCTCAAATTGATCATATTAAGCATAATTTATCAAATTCAGTGCATTGTTTGAGTTCAAAATTGAATTTAAAAGACATCATTTTTTAGGTTTTTGCATAGCATAATCAAAAAATTATCTTGTTTGAAATATGAAAATTGCTTATTGCATTGCACTTTACATTCTACAGTATTTCATTGCATTTCACCTCTTATCCATTTTGGGTGCACCTTGGGTTTGTGAAACTTGTATGAGCTTCACAACCCAGTGTCCTATTTCCAATACTATTGTGAGATGTAGTTTGAGACTCATGTCATACCGCAATACACCATTCACCATGGATCTTCGGTTTCTCTTTCACTCATAGTGTTGACACTTTTCAACCCACTATGGATCATAAACTTAATATTTCATTTCCTATGACTTCCCTACCTATGCCTAATGTGACTGATGTTAATGTAATGTTTGCTAATTTCCCTCATGAAAACCTTAAGAAAATGGATGAAGAATTCTAAAGAACAATCACAAAACTCTATAAGTTTTGAACCCATCACCACTAATGTAGTTTCTATGATACAAAACATAAGATATTTACTTAAAACTAAATAAGGACTAGAAATGGTGTTTGGCCTTCATCACTTCTTGCAAAATCACATAAGAAATCAAGAAAAAAACACTATAAATCATTCTATCAACTTCATTGAACTTCAACCTCATAAGGGCCATACCACTTGACATTACTTTCTCACAAAATGACATAATCAAACATGCACTTGATGGTGCTCTTTTCATAGTTGGAAGAATTAATGACAAGCCTACTAATGGGATTTTAATTGATCCCCTTTGTGTAGAGAATATGATCACTAAATAATTCCTATTTGTGCATGAGTTGTATCAAGATACTTATGAAAAACTGAAAGAATGGATCAAAACACATAATGGTTTTGCTTGCCCTACGATAGGTTTGATTACTCTTCCTTTAAAAATTGTGTCAAAAACATTACATGTCTCATTTTTCATCATACCATTTCCGGACCAATTTCATGTGAAGTTAGGTTATCCATGGCTTCACTCCACGAATTTTGTCCCGTCAGTTGTGCATAAATTCTTAAAGTTTCCATTTAGCAATGAGATCTTTACTATGCACCATACTGCCTTTAATCTTGTGTCTTCTTGTGGGAATTTCTAATTGGATTTCTTTTGGCCCGAACCTATGGAACCTATTAGGCCTCGTGAGGACTTCTTTTTCAAATCCTATCAAAAAATTTTAAAGGAAAATTGCATAACAAAATTATCCCTTAGCAATATGCCTCAACCCACAATTGAACCTCCTATCCTTGATGAGATAATGATTGAACCAAAATCCCTTCCAAGTAACCAAGACCAAAACATAGCAAATCCTCCACCCATTTCCTATAAGAGACCACGAGATAACAAAATAAATCTCGTTGTGCCTCCTAAAATCAAACAAGTTTATAAAGCTAAAGAGAAAGTAGTTGAAAAACCTCCCATGGTTCTTTGTGTTCCTCCCTTAAGAGAAGAAAATAAACCTATGGTTGATAAACCTGCTCCTACACAATCACAACTTGAAAATCAAACAAAAAGAAACTAAAATGCTAAAGAGCATAGGCATAGGAATCATTCTATTGCTCATTTCTTACAAGAAAAAGAAGAAAAGAACAACATAGAAAATCAAAATCCAAACTTACCTCAAGCAATGCATGATGCTTCTCCACCTTCGTTGAAACAAGAAACTCCTAAATCTTGAAAATAACAAGCACCTCCTATGGATATTACCATTACACCTTCTATTGTGATTGACTTGGATGATGATAATGAAATTACAAAGATTGATGAACAAGTGCATAATGAGATAAATCTATTGTTTTCCTCTTCCATGAGCTTAAACGATAAAAATTGTGATGATCCTTCTACAAAGAATGTTTCACTGCATGCTAAGATTGGTGATTGTCCTAGTTTGGTGTGCTTGATGTTGTCCCTTTGGGTATTTTTCTGCCTTCCACATATGATGAACAAGATTGGGATGTGGATGACCTACTATAGGTTGACTTGTATGTGCCTTACTAGTCTTGTCTTTGTTTTATTTTTCATTTCCTTTTTGTGATTGCATGTACGTAATGTGATCCCCCGTATTGTTATGTTTGATGTATCTTCATGTTCATTCCTCTATTTGTACCTTCATTCTTCTATATTTTGTAAACATTTATCTTTTATTTTTGTCTTGTGTTTTCCTTTTGGGGATGACGCAGCGTTTCCATACATTTAGGTTTGTTCTGGACGTTGACTCGAAAAGCTTTTTCTTTGTTTTCGCTCTCTATGTGTCATTCTTCAAGTTCCATGAGTTATTTGGGGAATGATGACATTTTCAAGCTTTATAATATCATTGTAGCAAAGACATGCAAACCCCAAATTTGTGGATCGCTTATGTGATTTTGATATTTTATTTTGGGGGAAACCCCTTCCTTTTCATGACATAGCTTCATTTGGAAACATATGCTTGGCATAGGGCTTTCCAAAAAATATCTTATGTCTTATTTATTGTTAGCATTTATCATTTTCTACTTTAAAGTAATTACACACAATGAGGTGTTAGCAATTTCTTTAAAGTGGGGGCATACATTGGCATTATCATTTTTGGAGATCTTTGGAATTTTCTTATATTTCATTGCATGATCTTCTTACTTCTTGTGATGTGTTTTCTTCTTGGTGGATTCATTGGATTTGATTTCCTCCAAGAGTGTTATCTATCTTGGAATATGACTTTCCTCTTAGTGGTAATGCTACGCATTGCATTCCCTAAGTTGCAAATCTTTTATCCTAGACTTTTCCTCTCTTCAAGATATTAGGCATGATGTTCCCTAAGAGGAAACCTTGCATGAACTAAGAAAAATCCCTTTGAACATGTCTTATCCTATTTGCATTTTTTTATAATTTTTTAGCATAATGCAACTTGCTAAACCTTATGAAGCTCATAGTTTCAACCCTTTTTATGGCCACCAAGCATAACGCATTTTGATTGCCTGTGGAGCCTTGTTTGTTCATAAATGTTTAGCATAATGCAGCTTGCTAAGCCTTGTGGAGCTCAAAGTTCATATTGTGTGGTGCCTTATTAAAGTTATCAAAGGTATAACTTTGGTATGGTATGGAAGCCTAATAATATTCTCATTTTCCACACTTGGAGGCTCACCTAGTGCACAACCAGAGTTTCACTAGCCTATGTGATCATGTTGTTATTTTCATAGTAGACAGTGGGTTCCACTTGTAAATGTTTTTGGAAAAACAACTAAGGCATGTTCCACATCGCGTTGGACATTCGAGGCTTGATCTACCCTTTTTTCCTTTTCTTTTTCTTTTTTTCTTTGAGTCTTTGGCATTGCATGATTGAGTATATCATTGCTACATACATATATATGTTTAACATAGGCATGTGTCTCCTTGCGCCTTTTTTGGTTTTTCCATGAGATCTTAGATCGTGGGGACTTGACCACCTTCCTTGATCTTTTTTATCTTATCCTTCCAATGATTATGCAATTAGAACTCTCCTGATTGTCTACTTTAATGTGAGTTCAATGCAATGTCATCCTTTCACTAAAGTGGGAGCTAAATGTAGTATAAAAAAATGTACCCCTTTACATTTTTGTTGGGTGAAAATTATGTAATCAGCTTTCGATAGATTACACAACTTGGACTTCAGCCACAGCTATGTGAGATGTGAATCTCTCCTCTCGGAAAGGGGGGCACCCTTCTTACTACTAATAGAAGCGATAGTAAATCAAACAAGTAATTACAAAATGTACACGAAACTTACGGAGTGGGGGGGGTGTGTTACATTCATCCTTCTCTCTTTTTTCAGAGAAGATGTTTACAATGCTTCACTTGTTGGAAGTTCAGAATTCTTGATAACTTGAAGCAAACAACTAGCAGTAATACCAATATCTCTATCTCGTCAAAGCGAAGCGTAGAGATACCAGAAGTGATTAATAACAAACAAAATAAAGTAAAATGGGAAAGCTCACGAAGGCACAAAGTCATTCCGTAGCTTTATCAGTGTTGGATCTGTGTAAACGTACCATTTGCTATGTTAGAAGCACAAAGTCTTCTTAGACGCAACAATTCTTCGAACAACATGAACGATTACAAGCACAAAGTATTGTAGATCCTTCAACAAGAACATGCAAGAGCATGAATGAT